>JAUCBJ010003923.1:0-26239 GCA_032718475.1 Nemertoderma westbladi
CAGGAGGTGAACTGAACTTAGGACTAGACGGTTCTACACCTCTATCTGAGTCGCAGATAGTTACATCTAATAAACTGTCTGACATGTTCTGCTTAGTATCAGACATGTTTGTTTGCACAGTTGAATGCCTACTGCTATATTACAGTCCAAGCAAGTCTAGTAATTCAGTGTTAACTGCTAGCCTAGTAATTAATTACCGATACTGCTACTCAGTGTAGCGTGATATATAATATTAGAATACTGGTATACTTAGGGTATATATAAGTATTATTACAGACTAGGTTTTTCACAGAAACCGGTATATAATTTTAGCACAAATATATATAAATATATAATAGGCCTATCGTGGATACCGGTATGCAGTTTACACTTATAGTATATATAAGTATAATTATTAACTAGAATTAATTACAGAATACCGGTATGATTTCAACCTAAAATTTATAGAAATAAATATAATAAGCCTATTGTAAATACCGGTATGTCAATTATTTTAAATAATTGAATTTCTGAATTTTAATGGTTACTTGGTTACTTTAACTTACTTTATTACCGTTATTTAAGCAGTAGTCCAACTGATATTGAGACCTAATTGTTGTATGGCAGGCCTACTATTTATAAATCGTTTGAGTTGATTTATAATATATATATACCCGTTTAATGGGTTTTGTCAATGTTTGAAATAAATGTTATTATTTCTGGGGGAGTCACTACAAATAAGCTGTGCGCTCTCAGTGGAGTGTTACTTGTTAGACACTAAAACAAATAATTCTAATTTACCTAAGTTACTTAATACTACAAATTACGTACAATTCGGGTTGAGATTACAATCTCTAAATAAACACAAAATTTAATTACAAATACACAAATACAAATTTTTAGGGTAATTTTACAAGAAGTCTACTAACCAGCCTAACAAAGGGTTAGAATCTGGTTATTACAACGGACAGGGTACTAAGGTATTTGAAAATAATAAGTAGTAGTAAATACGCTGCGTTGTCCAGATAGGAAAATACAACCGCCTGACGACCTATAGCCGTATCGCTATAGGTACTACGTTATGTATCACGGAGTGTTCCTACCTAGAAGTTAATAGAGCTAACGTACGTGCCTATCAACCACTTTACAACACAAATATAATGCCTACACTAATTACTTTCGGAAAGCACTGTACACTAAACCCTAAATTAGGCACAAGTACTTGTATAACAAATAATTAGTAGTTAAAAATACTTGAACAGCTAAAAGAACCACGGCATCTGCTGGAGTGACCGGTGCACAAATCACCAGTCTTTACCTACGCCAAGCAGCCCGTATAGTACCGGGGTTAGTTTAACTATAACGGTATGTATAACAAACACAATTACTGTAGGAACAAACTTGGTGAATGAATGTTGCGAATAATAGCATAAACTCTGAATAATAAATATTACGCTACGCGTACAAACCATTCAAACAAAATGCAGACCAAATACTGACAGACTACTATCAAGCCTAAACAAACTACGGTATATGCAGACTCCAAAATGATTAGTTAGTATGCGTTCTAACCCAGTAGTACGACTTATTCTTTAGATGGGGGTTTACCTTACAGCGATGGCTGCCCCTACTTCCTAACCGTTCTTTATCGGACAGATGCTTTGCACACACCGAAATTTCCTCAAACCCAACAACAGCCAGACAACTATCCAGCCTACAAATTATCTAAATAAATTATACGCTACCCGTACAGACTACACAAACAAAGTACAGACCAAACGCTGGCGGACTCCTATCAGGCCTAAATAAACCACAGGACATGCAGACTCCAAAATGGTTAAGTAGTATGCGTTCTAACCCAGTAGTACGACTTATTCTTTAGATGGGGGTTTACCTTACAGCGATGGCTGCCCCTACTTCCTAACCGTTCTTTATCGGACATACACTCTACATGCACTGCAATCCGTTCAGACCTAATCAACAGTTAGCCAACAGTCAAGCCTACAAATTATCTGTACAATCTGAGCAGGCTTACACGCCTTCTGCTCAATACTGGCCTACAAATAAATAAAACTTGACAGAAACAAGTAAAATCTCAATAAAAAACCAGGGCTGCAGTCCCTGATTAATTATTAAGGCCTACCGGTATATAATTATCAAAATCGAATAATACTGCTGTACCTGTACTGTAAGTACCGGTTCGGGTGATCAGGCAGTCAGGCCTACAGGTTTCCGGTCGATCGGTACTTTCGACTAGATTGCTTACACCGCAATCCAGAAGCAATATCTGTTATTGTTTGCGCTTTTAAGACCTTTGACAGTTTAACCTGCCAAATTAGGATGTCTTTTGGATGATATATATTCTTTAGCTTATGACGAGTATTTGATACACTACATTAGCCGAAGCCAGCCTATGCGCAATCATTCACCCGTTGGATATACCCGGGAGACTGAGTTCGGAGCTTAATGATTGATGGTGTAAGCCTACTGTATTATTCGACTGATCGTAATATATAATCTCTGACAAATATTATTCACTTTCGGGAAATATTAACAGTTCCTTTAGGACGTGGCGCTCTAAATATGTAAACAGAGTTATGACTTAAACTAGTCACAACGAAAAGGCTATAGATTAACGTATATGGCGCATTCTTTAGGAGATGCTTTGTTATCAGTTACAATCATACACAATGCTGCACATTTAGTCACGTATAAAGAGAGCAACAGACAATTTATGTTGGGCATATGAAATAGCATTAGATTCACTTCAAATCTTCATATTATTGGTAGATGTGTGTCTGGAGGTCCGTTGAAACGTAGCGGAATTGAGGACCTTACGTTTATTAGTAAATCTAGAATAGCTGGGATGTGATGACATATTATTGGTAGATGTGTGTCTGGAGATCCGTTGAAACATAGCGGAATTGAGGACCTTAAGGTTTTAGTAAATCTAGAATAGCTGGGATGGGATGACATATTATTGGTAGATGTGTGACTGGAGGTCCGTTGAAACATAGCGGAATTGAGGACCTTAGGTTTATTAGTAAATCTAGAATAGCTGGGATGGGATGACATATTATTGGTAGATGTGTGTCTGGAGGTCCGTTGAAACATAGCGGAATTGAGGACCTTACGTTTATTACTAAATCTAGAATAGCTGGGATGGGATGACATATTATTGGTAGATGTGTGTCTGGAGGTCCGTTGAAACATAGCGGAATTGAGGACCTTACGTTTATTACTAAATCTAGAATAGCTGGGATGGGATGACATATTATTGGTAGATGTGTGTCTGGAGGTCCGTTGAAACATAGCGGAATTGAGGACCTTAGGTTTATTACTAAATCTAGAATAGCTGGGATGGGATGACATATTATTGGTAGATGTGTGTCTGGAGGTCCGTTGAAACATAGCGGAATTGAGGACCTTACGTTTATTAGTAAATCTAGAATAGCTGGGATGGGATGACATATTATTGGTAGATGTGTGACTGGAGGTCCGTTGAAACATAGCGGAATTGAGGACCTTAGGTTTATTAGTAAATCTAGAATAGCTGGGATGGGATGACATATTATTGGTAGATGTGTGTCTGGAGATCCGTTGAAACATAGCGGAATTGAGGACCTTAAGGTTTATTAGTAAATCTAGAATAGCTGGGATGGGATGACATATTATTGGTAGATGTGTGTCTGGAGGTCCGTTGAAACATAGCGGAATTGAGGACCTTAGGTTTATTAGTAAATCTAGAATAGCTGGGATGTGATGACATATTATTGGTAGATGTGTGTCTGGAGATCCGTTAAAACATAGCGGAATTGAGGACCTTAAGGTTTTAGTAAATCTAGAATAGCTGGGATGGGATGACATATTATTGGTAGATGTGTGTCTGGAGGTCCGTTGAAACGTAGCGGAATTGAGGACCTTACGTTTATTAGTAAATCTAGAATAGCTGGAATGGGATAACATATTATTGGTAGATGTGTGTCTGGAGGTCCGTTGAAACATAGCGGAATTGAGGACCTTAGGTTTATTACTAAATCTAGAATAGCTGGAATGGGATGACATTATTGGAAGATGTGTGTCTGGAGATCCGTTGAAACATAGCGGAATTAAGGACCTTTGGTTTATTAGTAAATCTAGAATAGCTGGGATGGGATGACATATTATTGGTAGATGTGTGTCTGGAGGTCCGTTGAAACATAGCGGAATTGAGGACCTTCGGTTTATTACTAAATCTAGAATAGCTGGGATGGGATGACATATTATTGGTAGATGTGTGTCTGGAGGTCCGTTGAAACATAGCGGAATTGAGGACCTTAGGTTTATTAGTAATTCTAGAATAGCTGGGATGGGATGACATATTATTGGTAGATGTGTGACTGGAGGTCCGTTGAAACAGCGGAATTGAGGACCTTAGGTTTATTAGTAAATCTGGAATAGCTGGGATGGGATGACATATTATTGGTAGATGTGTGTCTGGAGATCCGTTGAAACATAGCGCAATTGAGGACCTGAGGTTTATTACTAAATCTAGAATAGCTGGGATAGGATGACATATTATTGGTAGATGTGTGTCTGGAGGTCCGGTGAAACATAGCGGAATTGATGACCTTAGGTTTATTAGTAAATCTAGAATAGCTGGGATGTGATGACATATTATTGGTAGATGTGTGTCTGGAGATCCGTTGAAACATAGCGGAATTGAGGACCTTAGGTTTATTACTAAATCTAGAATAGCTGGGATGGGATGACATATTATTGGAAGATGTGTGTCTGGAGGTCCGTTGAAACAATTAAATTTCGAATGTTTCTTATTTATTTAATAAATTATTCAATGTAGAATATAGAACATACAGAACATTTAAACTATTAATGTACAAAATGTTTATTATTAGATTATACTAAATTTATAAATCTAAAAGTTTAAATTTTACAAATGCAAGCAACAAGGCAACATTATTTCTGCGATGGAAAATAATTCTAACTTTAACGCTTAATAGGTTGTATTAATTGTACATCAATCATCAATTTTATATTTATTTGCCTTGCTACGCGGACCTAACAATATTTATAATGTAATAAAGACAACAACAAAGAAATACTATGGAAAAACTTATCTAAGTTCTTTTGAGTTCATAATTGTCAATCAAAATTGCACTAGCGAGTTTTTGTTATTTCTTATATTATAGTCTTTTATATTTCTCCAAGTTCTATCTTTTAAGACGGGAAATGTTGTTGATCGTATAGACTCTATGACCTTTTTTCCAGGGAGTTCCGTTGTTTTTGTAGCTCGTAATCCTTTCATTACGGCCTCCCTCTCCTCCTTAGTCCAGGGTCGTTTATTTGAAACGCGATTTCTTTTCTTAGGTGACTCCTCTCTCTCAATTGCTTTCCTTTTTTTGGTTTCCCGGCCTTCATCATCTGTGCAATTGGAGCATCTGGCAATCATTGGCAACTCCATCTGCGCAGGTTGTGCGTCTTCTCTGTTCATATCTGTAACAAATCATTCCAACAAAATCATACCGCTATTTATTGTTTATATTATCAAGTGCAAATACAATTTATTTTATTGGAAGATTTCAGAACAATGTTCTACAAGGTGTTCCCATTTTTTTTTAACGAAATTAAATTTTCTGTCGGTGTCAGTTCGTTTAATTTCAGTTTAATTTATAAATATATTTCTAATTAATAATATTTATTAATAAGTGAGTAAGTTAAGGGGGGGGGGGGGGGTACACCACCCTATGGACCTTTTTTGCAAATGGCTATAATTTCTGCTTGTTTGAATTGCTTGTATGTATTTTATACCTTTCGGGGGATTAATATATGGCCAAAGATTGGGTTCAAAAAAAATTTTCAATTTTGCGTCGCCCTCTAGCGGCCATCAGCAAAATTGTTAATTTCACTTAAGGGCACGTGTTTGTGGTCAAAATTTAAAAAAATCAAAAAAATTTTTACGGATTCTGGATCAAAATTTAATGGCGATTTCAAACCTGAAAACGACAATGCGAGATCTATTTTAGCTCTCGAGTTATAGCTGTCTGTTTGTCTGTCTGTCTGTCTGTCAGTCAAAAAGTAATGAATGAAATACACAACTGAAAATGTTGTTGTAGAGGTTTTCCTGGTCTATGATTCCATTTCTTATGTCCGTTTTAACGGTTAAAGGATTTTAAATGGTCTATTAGGATGTCTGTCCGTCTGTTATATTTTGACGGACAGACCGACATGAATACAGACCCAATACAAAGCCAATATATTTAAATATTGACATCAGAAATGGAATCACCGACCAGGAAAACCCATTTAAATCAATTTTTAGCGATGTCGTGTCCTTTCCTAAATTTTGACTGACAGACGGACAGATTGTCTGATAAACAGATAGACTGACAGTTAGACAGTCTGGAATTCTTCAAACGTCAAAACTAACTTCGGTATTGAAATCACCGACCAGGAAAACCCCCATAACCTAAATTTCAGTTCGGTAGTGTGTTTCCTTAATTATTGACTGACAGACAGACAGATTGACCGACAAACAGCCAGACTGACAGACTGGAATTCATCAAACGTCAAAACTGACATCGGAAATACAATCACCACCCCAGAAACCCCCCATATCGAAAATTTTAGTTAAGAAGTATTCTTCCTTATTTTTTCAATACAATTTCAATTATCCCCCCATTTAACATAAAATGGCGGGAAGGTTTGAAAACTTTAAATGGATTTTCACTCATGTACCTGTTTCTCTGGAACTACTGGACCAAATTGCATGAAATTTTTAGTATATGTTCTTATACTAATCCTTTATAGGTGGAACCACCTTTTAGACATGTAGGTTAGAAATTGCAAAAGTTACATCACAAAAAACGGCCAAAATACGTGTTTTTTTTCACCTTTTGCAAATAAAATTTTTCACTTTGAAAATTTCTGGTGATCACAATAATTTTTTTTATTTTTTCTGCTACCACGTCTGAGACACATGCAAAATTAATTCCCCTCCAAAACGTGGTGTTTCATTGTCCGTTCCTTCTCCATTTGGAACTTCACACTGACTCTAAATGTCATTGTTTGGCTTGGCCTCTAGAGGTAGCCTTCCGTCGTGACGCGAAACCTACCGATCAGCTGACTGCCATCAGCTCAACACTGATTGCCGTCTAGGTCCAGTTGCTTTTTAGATATTTACATACTTTGGTCCTTTCGACTTTGGACCGCTAAGGTTTTTTACTTAACAGCTTATATATATATGGATATCGATATCGATATCGATATCGATGTTGTCATATCATAAGGGCCTAATACTAAAGTCTATTTTTTACGAAAAATAATGGGATTATTGATCCATTATGATATGATATACCCTGTAATTATAAATTAATATTAAAGTTTCTTGAAGCTATCAAACTATCAATCACTTCAAACTATCAATAACTTCTTAACTTACCCTCCAGAAGATTTAAATCATCCTCTCGAACTGGTGGTGGCAGTACCCCTCCACTTTGCAATGCCATATCTTCCACTAATTTCTCAGTATCTGTAAAATATAATAAACCATTAAATATAGTTAAATAATTATATATATATATATTATATATATATTTGTAAGCATAAAATAATAAATAAATAAAATATTATTTTAAATAAACCTAGATTTTATTTATTTAAATTATTTAAATATTTATTATTTTTATTATATGCTAATATTTATACTAATATATGTACACTAAACCGGATCCCTTATCCCACGGCGGTTTCTTATATATCCAAGTAATATATATTCCTACTGTACAATAATTTATATATTATACATATATATTTAAATAATAATAATAATTAAAATTTGACATATCTTTATAGTATTTCAATACCGTATATATAAATTTATACAAACCTCTCGTTAGTACATCCTCCAATTTCTTTCCCTCCCGATCTGGTACGATTCCTTTATCCATCGCCAAGAATAACTTTGACAATTTCAAAATTCTTAGCTCCTTATCTGGAATTTCGTAGTACTTCCTATGGACTTCTAGATTATGGCCCATGAACTTTGCTAACATTTCTAATACTTGTTTAGTAAGGGAGAGCATCTGTGCGTTGGTTGCTATCTGTTTCCTGAGTTTTGTGGACCTCATGTTTTCAGGATTCTTTAATCCAGCCTTTTCTGCCTGCTCTCTAATGGCGGTGCTACCCTCAAAATATTCCAAACTTCCATAATTAGCCCGTGGGAACAAGTAAGTATTTTGTGGTATTACCCCGCAAATCCCTCTGAACTTTACAAGTGTATTTATATTTTCTATCATTTGGTTGCTTAATAAAACTGGCACAGGAGAACCCCTTTTACCCCTTACTTCTATTAACTCAAATAGTTTGCATAAATGTCTTTCTAAATTGCTAATTTTGTCATTAAGATATTCTGACTCAAGCGAAGCTTTCTGTCTTTTTTTAAATTCTAACAATGTCATGGCTGACACTTCGGATACACGGTGTCGGTTGAACATTATGACTTTAGCCAAGCATTGATGGTTTGCTTCCTCCCATGCCTTTTTGTTTTTCCCTTGGCTACTTATGACTTCATTTAGATTGTGTGAAATACCTCTTTTTAAATGTTCGGACATTTTTACAACGTCTTTTGCCGTCGGCAATTCCTCAGGGTTGTTCATTTTGATTTCAGACAATGTATATTGTGCAGGTGCATTTATCTCACAGCCCCATTTCTTGTCACACAACTCCACGAATTTTCGATAATTTTCCTCCGAATCTATATCTCGTGTCTCCATAGCAGTTTCCTGCATCAGGGAAGCGCATTTTTTTATTGTGTAACCAATCTTTAGAGCGACGCTAGGCACCTTAAATAATTGCGTTATTTCGCAGTAGCCCGCTATTTCTCGTGTCGCGCATATTATATTTCACATAGTCGCTCTGGACGCAAGTAATCTTTCAAAGGAGATCTGGTGGCGGAATTCTTCTGCAACTTAATGAGCAACCTTCCCATTTCCCTCAATTTGTCTCGGACATATTTTATTTTTTGTCGCTTCTTGGCTGGTTTAATAATCTCTCGTTTAGCTAATTGTCGAATTAACTGATCTTTTTTCACAACAGAAGTAATGTCATCGTCTTTCATTCCGCAAAATAACTCCTCCAATTCGAAATTTTTCTCATCTCCCTCTGGTGTCAGGGTCGCCTTCAGCGCTCTACTATTTATTACTATCTTCCTGTGGCTTACAATGGTTACTTTCGCACTACTTTCCAGATTTGCTGCTGCGGTGGCAGGACATTTATGCTGGCAGATTTCTTTCAAGGAAAACCAACCATAACAATTACTACAGGGTCCATACTGGTCTGGTGATTTAACATGGCTAGGTCGATATGCCACCAGGAGATTACCAGGAGGTGAACTGAACTTAGGACTAGACGGTTCTACACCTCTATCTGAGTCGCAGATAGTTACATCTAATAAACTGTCTGACATGTTCTGCTTAGTATCAGACATGTTTGTTTGCACAGTTGAATGCCTACTGCTATATTACAGTCCAAGCAAGTCTAGTAATTCAGTGTTAACTGCTAGCCTAGTAATTAATTACCGATACTGCTACTCAGTGTAGTGTGATATATAATATTAGAATACTGGTATACTTAGGGTATATATAAGTATTATTACAGACTAGGTTTTTCACAGAAACCGGTATATAATTTTAGCACAAATATATATAAATATATAATAGGCCTATCGTGGATACCGGTATGCAGTTTACACTTATAGTATATATAAGTATAATTATTAACTAGAATTAATTACAGAATACCGGTATGATTTCAACCTAAAATTTATAGAAATAAATATAATAAGCCTATTGTAAATACCGGTATGTCAATTATTTTAAATAATTGAATTTCTGAATTTTAATGGTTACTTGGTTACTTTAACTTACTTTATTACCGTTATTTAAGCAGTAGTCCAACTGATATTGAGACCTAATTGTTGTATGGCAGGCCTACTATTTATAAATCGTTTGAGTTGATTTATAATATATATATACCCGTTTAATGGGTTTTGTCAATGTTTGAAATAAATGTTATTATTTCTGGGGGAGTCACTACAAATAAGCTGTGCGCTCTCAGTGGAGTGTTACTTGTTAGACACTAAAACAAATAATTCTAATTTACCTAAGTTACTTAATACTACAAATTACGTACAATTCGGGTTGAGATTACAATCTCTAAATAAACACAAAATTTAATTACAAATACACAAATACAAATTTTTAGGGTAATTTTACAAGAAGTCTACTAACCAGCCTAACAAAGGGTTAGAATCTGGTTATTACAACGGACAGGGTACTAAGGTATTTGAAAATAATAAGTAGTAGTAAATACGCTGCGTTGTCCAGATAGGAAAATACAACCGCCTGACGACCTATAGCCGTATCGCTATAGGTACTACGTTATGTATCACGGAGTGTTCCTACCTAGAAGTTAATAGAGCTAACGTACGTGCCTATCAACCACTTTACAACACAAATATAATGCCTACACTAATTACTTTCGGAAAGCACTGTACACTAAACCCTAAATTAGGCACAAGTACTTGTATAACAAATAATTAGTAGTTAAAAATACTTGAACAGCTAAAAGAACCACGGCATCTGCTGGAGTGACCGGTGCACAAATCACCAGTCTTTACCTACGCCAAGCAGCCCGTATAGTACCGGGGTTAGTTTAACTATAACGGTATGTATAACAAACACAATTACTGTAGGAACAAACTTGGTGAATGAATGTTGCGAATAATAGCATAAACTCTGAATAATAAATATTACGCTACGCGTACAAACCATTCAAACAAAATGCAGACCAAATACTGACAGACTACTATCAAGCATAAACAAACTACGGTATATGCAGACTCCAAAATGATTAGTTAGTATGCGTTCTAACCCAGTAGTACGACTTATTCTTTAGATGGGGGTTTACCTTACAGCGATGGCTGCCCCTACTTCCTAACCGTTCTTTATCGGACAGATGCTTTGCACACACCGAAATTTCCTCAAACCCAACAACAGCCAGACAACTATCCAGCCTACAAATTATCTAAATAAATTATACGCTACCCGTACAGACTACACAAACAAAGTACAGACCAAACGCTGGCGGACTCCTATCAGGCCTAAATAAACCACAGGACATGCAGACTCCAAAATGGTTAAGTAGTATGCGTTCTAACCCAGTAGTACGACTTATTCTTTAGATGGGGGTTTACCTTACAGCGATGGCTGCCCCTACTTCCTAACCGTTCTTTATCGGACATACACTCTACATGCACTGCAATCCGTTCAGACCTAATCAACAGTTAGCCAACAGTCAAGCCTACAAATTATCTGTACAATCTGAGCAGGCTTACACGCCTTCTGCTCAATACTGGCCTACAAATAAATAAAACTTGACAGAAACAAGTAAAATCTCAATAAAAAACCAGGGCTGCAGTCCCTGATTAATTATTAAGGCCTACCGGTATATAATTATCAAAATCGAATAATACTGCTGTACCTGTACTGTAAGTACCGGTTCGGGTGATCAGGCAGTCAGGCCTACAGGTTTCCGGTCGATCGGTACTTTCGACTAGATTGCTTACACCGCAATCCAGAAGCAATATCTGTTATTGTTTGCGCTTTTAAGACCTTTGACAGTTTAACCTGCCAAATTAGGATGTCTTTTGGATGATATATATTCTTTAGCTTATGACGAGTATTTGATACACTACATTAGCCGAAGCCAGCCTATGCGCAATCATTCACCCGTTGGATATACCCGGGAGACTGAGTTCGGAGCTTAATGATTGATGGTGTAAGCCTACTGTATTATTCGACTGATCGTAATATATAATCTCTGACAAATATTATTCACTTTCGGGAAATATTAACAGTTCCTTTAGGACGTGGCGCTCTAAATATGTAAACAGAGTTATGACTTAAACTAGTCACAACGAAAAGGCTATAGATTAACGTATATGGCGCATTCTTTAGGAGATGCTTTGTTATCAGTTACAATCATACACAATGCTGCACATTTAGTCACGTATAAAGAGAGCAACAGACAATTTATGTTGGGCATATGAAATAGCATTAGATTCACTTCAAATCTTCATATTATTGGTAGATGTGTGTCTGGAGGTCCGTTGAAACGTAGCGGAATTGAGGACCTTACGTTTATTAGTAAATCTAGAATAGCTGGGATGTGATGACATATTATTGGTAGATGTGTGTCTGGAGATCCGTTGAAACATAGCGGAATTGAGGACCTTAAGGTTTTAGTAAATCTAGAATAGCTGGGATGGGATGACATATTATTGGTAGATGTGTGACTGGAGGTCCGTTGAAACATGCCGGAATTGAGGACCTTTGGTTTATTACTAAATCTAGAATAGATGAGATGGGATGACATATTATTGGTAGATGTGTATCTGGAGGTCCGTTGAAACATAGCGGAATTGAGGACCTTAGGTTTATTACTAAATCTAGAATAGCTGGGATGGGATGACATATTATTGGTAGATGTGTGTCTGGAGGTCCGTTGAAACATAGCGGAATTGAGGACCTTAGGTTTATTACTAAATCTAGAATAGCTGGGATGTGATGACATATTATTGGTAGATGTGTGTCTGGAGATCCGTGGACACATGCGGAATTGAGGACCTTAGGTTTATTAGTAAATCTAGAATAGCTGGGATGTGATGACATATTATTGGTAGATGTGTGACTGGAGGTCCGTTGAAACATAGCGGAATTGAGGACCTTAGGTTTATTACTAAATCTAGAATAGCTGGGATGGGATGACATATTATTGGTAGATGTGTGACTGGAGGTCCGTTGAAACATAGCGGAATTGAGGACCTTAGGTTTATTAGTAAATCAAGAATAGCTGGGATGGGATGACATATTATTGGTAGATGTGTGTCTGGAGGTCCGTTGAAACATAGCAGAATTGAGGACCTTTGGTTTATTACTAAATCTAGAATAGCTGGGATGTGATGACATATTATTGGTAGATGTGTGTCTGGAGATCCGTGGAAACATAGCGGAATTGAGGACCTTAGATTTATTAGTAAATCTAGAGTAGCTGGGATGAGATATATCTTTCCAACAATACACCTGGACTCATTTTCTCAGATCACAAAAATACTGTAGGCCTCCTATATTAATAGCTTCCTATAATAAATATATTAATAGTGGCACTGTAAGTGGTATGGTATGAGGCATTATAGTTTGAAATGTCACTTTGGTGTTGTATGTATATTGTTTTATCTTTAGTATTATAATCACAAGCTTTAATTATTCATGTTCATTATCACTCCAGCCAGCGTCAATACAGTGTAACGGAATTAAATATATTATATAATTATACCCTGAAATATAAAGCCCTTTTTCCTTTACCGAAATCCCTTCTTTCCATTCATAAATATTAAGGAGGTAGTTTCGCGCCCAAAGTCATCGGAGTAATCATAATGGCAGGATGGGGTGTAGCAGGACATCTTACCACATAAAAATTAAGGATAGTTATTGTGCAACCAGATAAGTTATCCCACCACACTCAATTTTGCCCTTCTTCTTCCATTTTATCCGTATCCTTCCCTACTGTAAATGTATCACTACAGGACGCCACCTTGCGGCAAAAATTGAAATGTATATCCCTCATTTATATACACAGGATGTGTGTCCTCATTTCCTGTCTAGGGGGTAACTAGCTATGAATGTCCTCATTGCCTATGTAACATGTGATCTCAAATATAATGAAACTTATTGATTTTCATAATTTGTCTTCATTGGAAACATGTAGAGGATATCTTGACGTACATTTTGATACCTTGGTTGAATTCACAGCAACAAAATGAAAAAAGTCCCCAATTCCACTGTAGGAAGTAGCAAGTCCTCAATTGGCCGCCTAGACACGTATTGGTGTGTGTGTGTGTGTGTGTGTGTGTGTGTGTGTGTGTGTGTGTGTGTGTGTGTGGGGGTGTGTGTGTGTGTGTGTGTGTGTGTGTGTGTGTGTGTGTGTGTGTGTGGGTGACTCGTGTAAATAGGGGACACACATCATAAATTTGACCCACATACCGGGGACATACTGCAAAACGGGGACGTCCCCGGTCTGTTTTACAGCTAAAATAGATTCAGCGGGTTTTATTTTATATATTTCTTATATCTTTAGACCTAGAGTTCGAACCACTACCGACAACCAAGGTGTTGGGGCTCTTTTGGGACCCAAACACGGACAACTTTCGAGTGAAGGTGAGACTGGACAGTCAAGAAAACACACTGACAAAGAGATCATGCTTGTCAAAATTGAGCCGATTGTTCGATCCATTAGGATTCATCAGTCCAATAATACTGCAAGCCCGCATTTATATGCGCAGTATTTGGAAGGATGGACTGACATGGGACGAGCCGATCTCATCAGACCAAGTGGACTTATGGAAGACCTGGGAGGCAGAATTATCTTCGCTAGAGGATTATTCCATACCCAGAGTCTACTTTCCATTACAAACAACGTTTCCTGACAACTTGGAATTACATTGTTTTTCTGACGCCAGTGACAACGGTTTTGGTGTGGCAGCGTACTTGCGCAGACAAGTAGACTCAGAAGAATTCGATGTTTCGCTCATTACTTCTAAGGCAAAAACAATGCCTACTAAGTATATGACGACACCACGAGCTGAGCTACAAGCCGCAACCCTGTCAACCACAATCGTGAACCTTATACAGACATAACTACAGTCAAGTTTACAGATATTTTATTGGATGGACGCGACGTTGGTTTTATTTTACATAAATAACGACACACTTGAATTCAAGACATTCGTAGCTAACCGTCGCGTGGAAATTCTAGACCGTTCAATAAAGGAAGATTGGCGACATTGTCCCGGACCACAAAACCCAGCCGATATTGCGTCGCGAGGAATGATGCCTGAGGAATTCTGTAAACCGGAGAACAAAGAATTTTGGCAACACGGACCTCAATTCTTACAAAGATCAACACTAAATTGGCCACCACTATATGACAACAAGTCTAACACTATCCCTAAGGACGCCGAAATCAAGAAACCAAAAAAGGGGAAGGCAAAGAAAAAGACGACGGCGGCTAAACTCAAGAAGAAACCTAAGGCGAAATGGAAGGATATAACTTCAAAAGTCAAGAGAGGAAGACTTGCGAGCCTTTCTACACCAGACATATCGCCAGACGGTCAACCAGATACGTTACTAGACGGTCAACCAGACGTTTTGCCAGACATGTCACAAGACGCTTCGCCGGATGTTCCGCGAAACATTTTACAAGACATATCACAAAATGTTCTACCAGACACTAGTGACATACTGACAAATAGTAAAGCCGCAGTTTCTCTATTGGAGCGGCCTTCTATTGACAAACAACCAGATACATTACCAGACGTATCGCCAGACACGTTACTAGACAGTCAACCAGACGTTTTGCCAGACACGTCACTAGATATTTCGCCGGATGTTCCGCGAAACATTTTACCAGACATGTCACAAAATGTTCTACCAGACACTAGTAACATATTGACAAATAGTAAAGCCGCAGGTTCTCTATTGGAGCGGCCTTCTATTGACAAACAACCAGATACGTTACCAGACGTATCGCCAGACACATTACTAGACAGTCGACTAGACATTTTGTCAGAAACATCACAAAATGTTCTACCAGACACTAGTAACATATTGACAAATAGTAAAGCCGCAGTTTCTCTATTGGATCGGCCTTGTATTGACAAACTACCAATTTTGACACACTTGAGCAACCATAAGCACGGTGAAACCTCATGTATTACAGATGTGGGTAGTACCTACGCTAATGTAAATACAGGTGTTACTCTGCGCTCAAGAGACATACCAAACTTGCAACCTATGGTGAAACCTGGGATTAATATCGGCAGAAAATTAAGTTTACCGAAACCCAGTGACCCCATAGAGTTCAAACCACCATTAACGATCGACTTACAAAGTACTGACAATCAAGGTAAGAAGACGAAGAAGGACAAATTACTTGTAGACCCGGACGGATCAACAGTCAACAAGGGAATACTTACCGGCGGACCCGTGGGCCCTTCTAGTAAATCAAAACCTTCCAAAATCTCCATTGACTTACCTGATGACGTCACAAATACTTACGTCGACCGTATTGTAAACCTAACAGACTCTTGGACGAACGCTTGCCGAAAATTAGCGTGGATTGTACGTTTTGTACAATACGTTAAAGGCAAGCGAGACTTTACACGTCGACTTACATTGGCTGAGATTGACAGGTGTGAAATTAAATTAATTCGCCATTACCAACTGCGATATTTCGCGCGCGAATTCACATCTATAAATCAAGGTCAACCAATCAAGTCGTCACCAATATTGAGTTGGAGTCCGATAATTTATAATGGCTTAATTTGTCATAAATCTCGGCTTCAAAACATTGACTTTAACACAAACTTTAGATACCCAATAATAATACCACAGCATCACGAACTACAACGTGCAATGATACTGGACGCACATTTACATCTGAAACACGCTGGAAGACACCACTGTCTTTCCTACTTACGTACAAGATTTGTATTAATTAGACCCAGTAAAGCGTTAAGTTCAGTGACACGTACGTGTATTATTTGTAAAAAGGTACATTCTAGAATAGGTACCCAAGAAATGAGTGAACTCCCACAAGCACGACTTCAAGCATTCAGACCACCTTTTACAGAGACTGGAATTGATTGCTTTGGTCCCATACATACGAAACGTGGACGTATACTAGTAAAACGCTGGGGACTGATTTTCACATGTATGTCCAGTAGGGCAGTTCATATTGAACGTGTGATGGATCTTTCCACCAACGCGTTTATACTAGCATTGCGGCGATTTATCGCTAGACGCGGACTAGTAAAATGCTTGTTCTCAGACCAAGGGACAAACTTTGTTGGTGCTCGAAATGAGATTGCTAGAGCCTTTAAGAAATTAGATCATGATCAAATCTCGAACGAACTACAACCTCACAAGATTGTTTGGAAGTTTAATCCTCCAGATAGTCCATGGAGAGGCGGAGTCTGGGAGAGATTGATTAGATCTATCAAAACGGCAATGGCAAAGGTCATTCCAGTAAACCATATATTGACAGACGACCAACTGACAACACTGTTTGTTGAAATCGAGGCAATACTAAATACTAGACCAATAGTATTAGTACCCGATGACAAACAATCCCAGTTTGCTTTAACACCTGCACACCTGCTTATGCAGGCACCGACCACATTGACGCCTATTTCTATTCCAATAGAAAGCGATAGCTACGGTAGAAAAGCGTGGAAAATCACGCAACTACTGGCTAACAAATTCTGGGAAATATGGCAAAACCATTATTTGCCCTCTATTTCTGCCAGAACAACTTGGTACAATAACACCCGCGCATTAAAGCCGGGAGATCACGTGCTGTTAGCGGAAGTGAATCTAAAAAGACGCTTCTGGATAACAGGTGTAATTTTAGCCACACATCCATCTATGGATGGAGTGACAAGAACTGTAACGGTACGGACAATTGACGGTCGTACAGTTGACAGACCGACTCAACGTCTCGTACTTCTTGAAGAGACTCGTAACGAGTCTGGAGACTACAAATCTCCACCTAATACTAGTAAATAATTAGGAGTTTACAAATAGATTTCCACGTACCTGTACACCGTAGTAAGGACAGCGGTAGAATTCCATTGTCTTTATATGTGAACATTGAGGGTAGTACCCTTATGTGTCACATAGCGGCCTTATGTGTCACGGAGCGGGATTTGTAGGTATAAGAAATGGAATTCTACTTGGAACTCACAATATTGAGACATTTTCGAAATTTTAGACAATCCATTTGGATTTGAAAAATTTTTAAATTTTCTCCAGTGAATAGATTTCAGGGTACAGTCGGGTGGAACTTAAAATTAGAGAAACAAGAGAGGAAGACTTGCGAGCCTTTCTTAAAAATTTTTAATTAAATTTTACACGGTCTTGTTTCAATAAGTTACGTCAAAATAGACTCCCCTATATTTATTACTAATTCTTGACTGCTTATTTTCTGATAATAGTTTGGGATCAAAAAGTGAGTATTTTAGACTCACAGCCAGTTTAGCCCAAATTCGTTTTTATTTCGGCAAAAATTTTAGATAAGTAGCAGCGTGTCATTAAAGAAACCCTAGATCTTAGGCTATGGGTAGGAGGTTAGAGCGTTGTCGAGCCCAAAGGGCAGACGAAACTCTCACGTCTCCTCACAACTAACTACAAAACTCTGTTGTATTCCCTCTAGTAGTAATGATTATGTAACTACACCCCTAATTATGGAGAAAGGGATACAAGGAGAGCCGAGATGGGGATATGATATCCAAGAGGAGGCAGCAGCGCCATTCGAAAGATTTGGAGCCAAGGACTACACTATATTTGGTATAAAAGAATTATCAGAAAGTACAGCGAAACTCGCGAGAACTAAATATGACTCGAATGTATTAAAGAGAAGACAAAATGCATTAAACGAAAGAATCGAAAGTTTGCGCAAAACCTTCAATGAACTTTACCCGTACGACGCTTTGTGTGATACGGGAGACATTAGCGAAGACCCCCGATACTGAAATTAGTCGTTTGTATCATACCATGCAATACCTGAAGGCGCACGAACCTATGCCCGCGGTAAGAGATGAATTTGATGGAATGCACCTTTACAGACGAACTCGAGGGGACGATAGAGAAACCAAGGAAGCATTTTCAGTTTATAAACTTTATTATCAATGCGGTTCTTGTATGCGCGAACAACGAAATGCGATTCCTATGCGTTTGAATAAGGAAAATACCGAACCGATATTGGCGAGGTGTTCGAACCATCAACAACTACGCTACCAGGAAGGAGGGTATCCTTTATCGAATCCATATCATTCATTTGCTATGACCGGACCAAAGGCGGGAGAAACTGTCGTCTACCCACCTAAGGTTGTAGAACCCGATGTATTTGAACTTACGCTGGACGAGGCAAATCAGTCAACCCGCGAAAAGAAAGAAGCTCTTAGCCTATACAGAGCCTACAAGGCTTTCGAGAAAGGTGAGATGGAAGAATGGGGCGGAAGACTCGCGAGCCTACCTTACCATTGGACGTCACACGATCAAATTTCAGCTAAGGAGATGACACCGGAAATTTTCGAAAGTATAAACTTTGCCCAAAATGTTCAATCGTATCACATATGGTGAATTTGACCGTTTTCGAATGGAAAAGCGGAATAAAGGAGCTTGGTTAACCGTCGCATGGGCATACCGAGCCGCGTTTTACCATAAACGTATACGAGCGAGCGTATTCGAGGAAGAGGAGGTCCTAGAGGCGACGAATATACCAGCCACTCCGGTTGCGCCGTCTGCACGTCACCCTCGGTAGGACGGACAGGGTAGGATCATACGGGTCCAGAAAGTGGGCCAACAATTAAAGAAAATTATTAATATAGAAGAACGCAAGGGAGTTGAGCCGACTATTCGAATTACTCGGGATACGGTATCGCTTCCTAGAGAACCAACAGGAGGATCGGGACATACACCAGCTGATCAGAAGGGGGCACAAGCTACTCTTGGGTCTGCGTCGTCCGCTTCTCGCGCGTTCCCAGACGTTCTACCAACTGTAGTGACAACTGATCGGTCACGAGGAATCGGTCGAGGTTTTGGGATGCCAAATAGACGAATTTGCGAGGAAATAGTCGCACCGTCTCTCAACGTCCAAACGAAACCAGTGACTCGCCCCACAAGTCCCATATCGCGAGCAAAGTCACCTGTGCGCAGTTTTCGAGGACGCGGCAGGGCTCGATCAACTAAGCGATAAAGGAGGGCAAGGGTGGACGGAAGACTCGTGAGCCTTTCTTGTGAATTTGTGATTTATTTTGAATTATATGTTTTTTATTTAATTAGTAAGTTTTGTATTCTGGAAAACTCATATTTAGCAAGATTTATATTTAGTAAGATTTATATTTAGTAAGAATTTGTATTTTGCAAGATTTATATTTTATATTTGTAATTGTTCCGAACTTATGCAATTTATATTGTTCCGAATACTATGCAATTTATATCTTATAAGCAGTATTTGTATTTACAGTGAAATAGAAAGTAAGAGTAGATGGAAGACTCGTGGGCCTTTCTTATAGTTTCATTTGTAAAGTGTTATATTTTGTATTTAGAAAGTTTTATAGTCAGAAAGTTTTGTGCTTAGAAAGACTCATATTTGTAATTATTCCGAACTTATGCAATCTACATTTAGGCACGAAAGTATTTGTAATTATTTGAATTTATGCAATATTTGAGATGCAATAGTAGATGGAAGACTCGCGAGCCTTTCTTATGATTTTCATTTATTTGTATTTGTAATTACTTGAATTTATGCAATATTGAGATGCAATAGATTTATATTGGTGAATTTAATTTAGATTTATATTGTACTTACTCAGTAAAGCCTTAACTACGTAGAGTTTGAATTTGTAATTATTTTGTATCGAATCATTATGTAGAAAGGAAGTATTGTTTGAAATTTAATTGTAAATATGTAAGTACGCCCTAAGTATTCTATAGTTTGATTGATTATTGGTGAAAACCGTATATTTTATGCACGATAATATCCTGTTTTCATGGAGCGGTATAGAATTATATTCCCTAAATGCCGTGGATTTTCAAAATTTTATTTTTATTCGAATTAACTTTGTAAAAGATTGCTTTGAGTCCTCATTTGTATTTGTTATATCTATTGTACGACCTTTAGTCAAGTGGTTCAGTAGCTCAATCGGTAGAGCGTTGGAAATTATATGTGTAGTAGGTATTGAGTTCGAATCCTAGTAAGTGCGAATTATTTTTTGTGCAGAATTTCAACTCATTTAAATTGACCGCTACAAATTAAATTGCATTTGTCTGTACCTAGATTAATCAATGAGACTGTAGTTATTAGATTGTAACCAATGTCGTGCAAGTTATATATTAGCTGGACCAATAGTTATCTTTAAAAACCTATTAGAACCTATAGAACAATCGAGAATTTTCTCGATTGATTGCAGCACAAATTTAGTATATAAAGGTGCGATTTGTTCATTAGTTATTCACTCTTCACTAACTTCTGAGTTATCTGATATTTGTTTATTCTGTCATTAGTTTTCAGATTACATTTTTGTATTATTATCTGCAATAAATTCAGAAATACCGCTACCTGCCTTTTCTTTTCACCATGATTCACTACGGTGAACACTCTTAGGAACAGGATGGCTGGCTAGAGATCGGGCCGCAGCAATGAACGGGAACATCAAGGGAATGTAGACAGGAGACAACCCGCAATACCATCTCAGTTATTCGCCCATCGCCTGAAAGGTTAGACAGCGTTCGACGCCTTGCTACCTAAGCGTAAGACCAAAGATCAAAAGGTAGAAGTAGTGACACGCTGTGAGCCTAAAATTACATCTTAGGGACTGTACTGTCTTAATTCAGGAAAAACCACAGTAGACCTTCACATTCCTACGGGGGGAGAGCGCAGGCAGATACTAGTACGCAGATAGGACGTAGGCACACCGGTACGAAGCATACACATTGGTAGGGTGCAGCAAACTGTACGCCTAACTCTTGCTAAGTGCAGGTGCGTTTGCGACTATTTGAAGTACAACGGTGTCCATTGCATTAGAACTTGTAGGCTAGGAGGGTCGTTGTGTTTCACCTGAATTAGGATTGTACCGTTCAGGCGGTAGGGCAGTTTACAACTAGGCGCAAATAAATTGAGGCTATTAGGGATATACTAACATCTACCGTGTCCCCGCCAACGTCCTAATAGGAAGTTACCCAGCCTACCTAGGTGACTAAAATTCTAGATAGGAAGCCAGGATAGCTATTAGTAACAGTACGCCTACAGTAGTAAACTAACACATTTCTTCTTAGTATTAGGGGCCTGGTAAATTAAAATTGCCGAATTCTGGGCGTAGCATTAACCTTATGCCTGAATTTGAGTCCTGGAAATACGCAAGAGGGGAAGGAACCTTATCATTCGTGAGTATTGGACCTACAAGTTACAAAATTAGAATATTCGTAAAATGCACACCGTACCCAGTAATTATATATATGAAGGAGCAAAACTGCTTTTGACCGTTCAGAATTAACACACGCGCGTTAGAAATTATTTACACCTCAAAATATATAAAATTAACTTTCGTCCTTACTGTGTTTTGCCCGCTAGTTAGACATCTCCAAATCTCTGCCTCTGTACCTAGCTAGCGTCCCTTTCGCCCAACCATATAAATCACACCGCGGCAAAGTATACGAGCCCCTTAGTGCGTCAGTGAGTCAGCCTGATTTTAGGATTCGCTGCGCGGGATTTTGTTTTATCGAAGTTTGTCTGCTCGTAGACTGTTTTCTGCCTCACCGGTTATAAGAGATCGATACTGCAATATATTCGCTTACTTAGAGTTTACTGTTTTGGTGAGAAGGTCGGATTTATGATTTGATTCACAAACTTTACAGTAAGATATTGCAGGTATTGTTACTGTCTCTTCCAATATTCGAATTAATAATCAGTTTATATCACCTGATCATATATTCTCAGAATTTTACTATACAGGCATATAAAAAGACAGGCCTATGTGACAGGTAGACAGGCCTATGTTTACAAAGTACTTACGCTTACACCTAAAATCAAAGCAATTAATTAATATAAATAAATATAAATGCGGTTACTGGTTACAGTATGCTACCTGGGTTGCTGCCTTAGGCCTAAACAAATATGAAGAAAAGTGGTCCGATCGCGCATCGATCTACACATTGAGGCCATTACTGCATTAGCAGATTAGCTATATATAAAATAATGCAATACACAAACCCAGAACAGTAATAATGTACAGAATATTGTTGTTGGTTTGCTTATAGGCGGCACAGGCAGAACATGTAACCAAATGATAGCCAAGAATTTAGCCAATCAATGAAGGCCGCTGGAAAAGATATCTGCTGGTGAGTCATTAGTAGCAGAGTGGAATTATTTGGTGTAACCATCGAAATTCATAGGCCCTTCATGAAGGTAGATAAGTTAACTAATATTGGTTAGATGTAATACAACAGGTTCTATAGGGAGATAGTATAGAACACATTAGTTTGGTAGGACAGCTGAGTTTGTGAGAGAGAGAGAGATGGGGGTGGGGAGTGGAGCGGCTGTGGGTAGTAGTTATTCACTGATTGTCAAAGGATTCGATGGTCCACTAGGATACAGTGCTTTAGATCCACAATAATTGTTTTTGTCCGTTGAATTTACTCATTATGTCCGCTGATTTTGACTTTTTATGTCCGCGGAAATTGCTACCGGTGTACCGGTAATTGGTAACTGGTAACAGTATATTGTAGGTATAAATAAAGCCTTAGAATTATACTGTATTATACTACATTAGATTTGGATTAGAGTATTGGTGGTTCTGAGTTATCAACGATTGATTAATGTATCATAAGTAGTAATGATTTGATTTTAAGGATAGTATTTTTATAAAAATATTTTAAAGAATTAGAAAAATTGGAATTAATGATATTATCTGTTATGTTGGATCAACTGTAAAAATTATCTGAAACTAATATACAGTACTACCAAAGTGAATCAATTTCACGAACCATTTAGGGCTTAAATCTCGTCTGATCGATATATTTTGGAGATACTTCATTAATTTTAAACACTACTCAATTGATAATTATTGTAGCTGGACAGTGTATTGCAGCTATATCTTAATGACCTGTTGAAACAATAACTACTATATCATCTTCGATGATAGATGATTTTGATTTATACCCATAGATAACGACGTATAATGCTTTTATTAATACATATTTTATTTCACTTCACATCCACTCTGGCCCTTTTAATATGCATACTTTTCATCTAAATTTAAATTTAATACGCATATATTTTATCTCATTCCATATGACATCCAGTCTGTCTCATAATTATTAGCAATGCTCCTGTAATGGAATATTTCTTATCTATTATATTTTTAAATCATTAAAATACAGTAATAATTTTAATTCGGTGTATTTTAATGTACTTTATTTATTGACTCACATTTTAAAATATGTATGTTTTTTTTAGGGGGGAAACCCCATCCATAATACTAAAGTTAATTTGTCAGCATATGTTATCTTTGTTCTAAGTTCAGGCCCGTACCGTGCGGGGGGGGGCTTGGGGGGCACTGCCCCCCCCCCCCCCAGATAAAACCCACTGCCCCCCCAGTCATGTCTTGTTCTCTTATCTTGTTTTCACAATTAATTAATAATAATATTGTTGGTAATCAATATTATTGGATTCACATACTAATTCTACCCACTGACCTGACCTGACTCCCCACCAATTCCATCTGGTCCAATTATAATGACACTGGCACTGCCAGAGCCTGTGCCGAAATACATTGTATGGTGTAGCCTACCGTTATGTATTTGTTCTATGTGGCTACTCACAACTCAGGGCTGGAAAGCTTGTTGGCAGACTGCACCTCTTTATTGATTTTGATAGCAATTCAGGATTGCAGTTCATATAATTACTAAAAATACACAAAAGCTCTAGGTTCTCTCATTGGCTACCAGGGCAGGGGTTGTTCGCTGTTGACCTACAGTATTGTCTGCGGTATGGGAGCCAGCATGCACCTAATAGTAATAGGCTAGGCGCTGATGGTTGCTTATGCTGGTATACATATCTAAAATTTTCTTTTTTGTAATTTTAACCTTAACTTTTGGTCATATTAAAGCTTACAAATTTTAAACTCGACAGGTTTAATTAAATCCGATAAAGTTATTGGCATGTCAAAATAGTAACTAACGACAACAACAAAAACTATTTGCTATTATTGACCCACTCCCTTAACAGTGCCAGTTCGACAAGGGTCCTCCAACTCCGTGGCTCACCCCACACACTCTTCAACAATATTGATTTTTCTTTATGCACTAAATTAACTCTCACTTTGCTGTATGCCCCCAAACCCAGTTATGGGTTTGCCCCCCCCCCCCCAGATTTGGCCTCTGCCCCCCCCCCCCCCCCCCCAGATATTATGATCACCATATGGGCCTGTCTAAGTTACAGTATGGTGTAAATTTATATAAATAAATAATAATAATATTATATTAGTTATTATTTATAAATATAATGTAGAACTTCGATCTTCAAACAGGTGGAGCAGTTCCAACTGACAACTCCTCTAGTAACGATGGTAACAACTACAAAACAAATATATTGAATAATATATTAAACTTTGACGTTTTTTCGCTGTATCTACATGAACATTATGCTCATCCTGCAGTTTTCGCACTTCCTCTCCATTTGCCGACTGCATGTTTGCATGAAAAATATCGCATGTTTTACATGTATCTTTCTTTAGTGTCTTAAATCGAAGGTTGAATTCCTTATACTGTAAAATATATTTTTATAGGTTGAATTTGAAACCTTGCTAAACGTCAAATTAGATTCGGTATACAGGCGGTACATTAGAGACAGGGTCATATCTGGACTGAGGAACTTGGAATCAGTGTCAGCTCGGCAATAGTGGGAGTAGTACTTTGGGAAGCTCGATATATGTTTGCAAACCTCATCATGTGCGTCGCTCGATGTTTTGTTCCAGCCCCCTCGAGAATCTCCACGGTGGTCACTGAAATCATTGTTTCTATTCTTTTTCAGAGCCACATTTATGCGTTGTGGAGATATTTGCAATGTATCAAGAAAACATTTCTTACATAGTATCTTATCACCAATGGTGTATTTGCGGGTGAACGAACGTCTCGAAATACTACCAGTAGTGGTAGTCAGTAGTCCCTACTGAGGATTGCACTACTCTACTGCATAAATAGGCACATCTGGCTTCATATGTGCCTAGTTTCCAAAAGTTGTCAAACTCTTTTTTCCTATCCTCTGGTGATAACTGCATCAACATGCACTTTGAGGGTCTGTTACACACTAGCTTGTCATCAAACTCCTTGATTGGATTATCTCCAGTGTGGCTTAGGTTTAAATTACATCTCTTTTTCACCTCGGCTCTACTAAACAAACCCTTTCTTTTCCTGCCTCTCTTAGGTCGCCCGCAATAGCTATGGTCATTTGATGATGGTGCAGCATCACAATCACTGGTGGGGTGTTCTTCCACGTTATGATTTTCAATACAATTAGTTACATCTATACTATCTTCACTGCCCTCAGTAAGGTTAGGAATATAACTCGGATCATCTATTTCACT
>JAUCBJ010003924.1:0-40568 GCA_032718475.1 Nemertoderma westbladi
AGTATGTGAATTAGCAAAATTTAACTGTAACCAGTTCTCATTTTTGTTTTCGTTATAATAACGTGCCACTGTAACCTGCTCCTTTCCTTTAATGGATAATATGACGTTGATATTGGATATTAATTCACCGATATGGGATTTGAAAACATTTTTTACTAAAATTCAGAATCTCCAGGTTTATTAAAAATTAAATTGCACCTTAACAATATTACACCAAAAAAGGATCAAAAATATAATTCACATTTAAACTAATACTATAACAAAATGTATGGTGGTAGGCACTTTAGGAATATAAAATATAATATGCATAGGTTGTATTTATTGCACGCAATTAATTCAATTGAGGCAAATCAAAGCACATTAGAGACTACAAAAAAATCGAATCTTGAAATTAACATTCGGATTGTTTTCTATTTTGCAGACCAAGATAATGTTCTAAAACCGCTTTACAAAACAATTTTTACATAAAGAAACAATTAGATTCGACTAAACTCTGTAACATCATGTTTACACCAAAGTTTCACTGTGCTGACACAGAGTCCAGTTTGAAGAAATTTGAGTAGAGTTATTAGTTCTCGTGTTATTGTTACATGGTACATGTATATACATGGTACATGCACATGGTTTATGGTATGATGAAGTCATGATAAATACTGCTGGTTCTGGCATATAAAAAATATTATGTGAATTTCATTTATTAAATTTTAGTATCTATCTAGACATAATGGGAGAGCATTGCCATTACGCCATTAGATTAATAACATCACCTTTTACATGCATTGTTTATAACTATATCTGAGGTATATATAACTATATATTCACTTCTGGATATACTACAATTACACACCCATTTATTTACATAGCAGAGATAACAAAATATGGAAAGGCCCACAAAATCATTCAATAATTCACTGCACAGTGCATGCCCATCTCTCAGGTACTGAAATCAACGATAACACAAATGCAATCTCACCATCCAGTGTAAGAAAACTGAACCTTTTGGGATCAAAACAGTGTGAAGAATCGCTTTCATTTCGTTACATTAATTAATTGAGTCAGATGAGTAAGCACTGGCACTATGAAATGTAACCAGCAAAATATAACAATAACAACAATGGATATCAAACACGCACAGCATCACCAGTTTCAAAGTCATCCGGGCTGTTTAATCAAAACAGTCAAGTACAGCTGCATTAGTTTAGTATGAATCTTCTGAATCAACCCCATTCCTTGAGATTACCCTTTGTTTAGTCCCAGGAATCTCCTGGATCTGTACCAAAACCACCACCTCCGAATCCACCCACATCTTGGCTGGATCCATTGGTCATTCGACTGCCTCCACCTCTTCGAATATCTCTAGACTCTGAACTGAATGCAGATGTTGTACCGACAGCACTGTATGCCGCTCGTTCCAGGAAGTCTGGAACCTCCTGATTGGCGTTTTTTAACACCTCCACTAAACTTCTCACCAGAGCAGAATCTTCATCAGCATTAAAGAAGGAAGTTGCGGTCCCTAGATTCCCAACACGTCCAGTTCGACCAATACGATGTACATATTCGTCAATCTCCTTAGGCAAATCGTAATTTACCACATGCTCCACTTTGGGTATGTCTAGACCTCGAGCAGCCACTGATGTAGCAACACAAACCGGTTTCTGGCCAGACTTAAAATCACGCAGAGCCTCTTCACGCTCTCTCTGTTCCCTGTCTCCATGAATACTGGTAGTGGGGAAATCCTTCTGGCACAAAAGACTGGCTAAGAAATCAGCTGTCCGCTTCTTCTCAACAAAAACGAGAACACGATCAGTTGGTGACTTATTAAGAATTTCAAAAAGCTTGGCTTGTTTATCACTCTGACTATCAGCTTCAAAAAGCACTTGCTTCACATCAGTATTGGCACCTCCAACTCTTCCAACTTTGAGGAACAAATAGTTATTGAGGAATTCAGCAGCAACCTGTTGGATTTCAACTGGGAATGTCGCACTGAACATAAGCGTAAGGCGTTCACCTTTAGGCATCATACCATGGTTATTAACTATCTCCTTGATGTCTCCCATAAAACCCATATCAAGCATTCTATCAGCCTCATCCAAGACAAAGTATTTCACTTTAGCCAAACTAACACGGCCCTCATTGACAAACTGCTTTAGACGACCTGGTGTTCCCACCAATAGGTTACATCCTTTTTTGAGTTGCATTGTCTGATGTGCAACACTGACTCCACCATAAACAACACAAGGTCGAATGATTGTTGAGTGGGAGAATTTCTTAGCTTCATTGAAAATTTGAATGGTCAATTCTCTCGTGGGAGATATTACAAGAGCTTGCGGTTCCTGAACTGCAGACATACTCCCTGAAACAAGACCATCTTGCATCATCCCTGTTAAAATAGGCAGAAGGAAAGCAGCTGTTTTCCCACTTCCAGTTTGAGCACAGGCCATGATATCCCTCTGATTTAAAATATTTGGTATAGCATAACGTTGGACTGGGGTTGGTTTCAAGTAACCTGCTTTTTTAACATTCGATTTAAGTGTGTCAAGAAGTTGTGCTTGATCAAAGGTATCAATAGGTGATAATGGATTTGCGCCATTGATTTCAACATTGATGTGGAAATATTTATCGAAATTAATCCCCATGGAAACACCAGTTTGAAATATTCCAGCTTCATCTACTTCTTCAGGAACATATGTCACTGCTTTCGGTTTATTGGGATCATCAGGAATCTCACAGTCCCTGGCTAAATGATCACCTTGGCACTTATAGCAACCTTTTGATGATGCGGGAGCATTGGGACATTCACGAGAAAAATGGCCCTCCTCTCCACATTTGAAGCAACCAGTGCCACCCTTCGACGGACTGCCTGCATTTGGACATTCCCGAGCAAAATGCCCATCTTCACCGCATTTTCTGCAGCCAGAAGAAGGATTAGTATTACTAGTAGTTGCATTGCCTGTACCAAATCCTCCAGAGCCACCAGTGTCTGTTGCTGCTTTCCAATCAAATCCTCCCGACTGGTCCCCACTAGATCCACCAAAACCCACACTAGATGAGGCAAAACCACCACTAGAGGAATTTTCTGTACAATCTCTTGACATGTGTCCTTCTTTGTTGCATTTATAACATTTCATTGAGCCACCTCCCCTAGCTACTTTTTCCTTAGTGCAATCTCTAGACATATGACCTTCCTCCTGACAATTAAAGCACTTATTACCACCACCACCTCCTCTGCTTACTCTTTCCTTAGTGCAATCTCTAGACATATGACCTTCCTCCTGGCAATTAAAACACTTATTACCTCCACCACCTCCTCTGCTTACTTTTTCTTTAGGACAGTCCCTGGACATATGACCAGTTTCTTGACAATTGAAGCACTTATTATCGCCACTACCACTATGACTTGCAGAGGACTGAAAGCCCCCAGAAGACTGGAACCCAAACGATGGTTTAGATGTAGAGCTAGAAGAATCTCCAAAACTAAAGCCACGACCGGCACCAAATCCACCAGATGAACTGATTGGTCCGTTTGAACTACTACCAACTCCGTTCATTCCACCAAAAGACGTTCCTTCATCCCAATCGTCCATGATGATACCAAAATTTAAACTATCAGAACCGAACAACAGCAATAATAATACTAAGGATTAGTAAACAAACAAACAGTAGGCCTATATTACAGGGTTATATATTCCATTCTTATATTACATAAGAGCAAAGTAGGACCTTATCGCCCCTGGAACTTTATCGCCCCCTATTCTGAATTTTTAAGAGCTTATCGCTCCTGGGTCTTTATCGCCCCTGAGTCATTATCGCCTCTGGTCCTTTATCGCCCCTGTCATTATTTACAAGATAAATTCCATTCCCCCAACTTTCCCCTACTTACTCTAAGTCACATATTTCAGGTAAAAGTTTACTGTTATATTTATACTCAAATCGTTTATTTTAGGGGAGGCCTACAATTAGAAATATTCATATTCAATTCATATACTACGCAGTACGCAGCCGTTAGGTCCAGTTGTAACAATGATATGGGTTTTCATTCAGAAGGACATCGCAGTACTGTTTGGGCACGGGACTTTAAATGCTACAGACGAGCTCTACACAGGTTTTCACCCTTTACTGGTTGATAAATTTGAAGCATTGGAAGGGTTTACTGTGGAAGATCACCCATGGTAGTGAACACAAACAGGCATGACTTTAGGAACCAGAGTGGAAGGGTTTACTGGGGAAGATCACCCATGGTGGTGAACAGGCATTTCTTGGGGAAACAGAGTGGAAGGGTTTACTGTGGAAGATCACCCATGGTATTGAACAGGCATGACTTTAGGAACCAGAGTGGAAGGGTCTTTTTGGATTTGGATTGAGTGGTGATGTACAGGTACCGGTACTTCACTTGATGTAGGCAACTGACTGACAGACTGGCTGATCTCCAAAATAATTAGGCCTAACTCTGAAACTACCGCGATACCGGTAAGACGCTAAACTCGTTGGCCAGCACCGACCCTCCGCACCAACTGTTCACAAAATGACTCGATGGCAAGACGTAGGTGACGATATTCTGGATTCTCTCGAAATCCTTAAAAACAAATTGAAATCCCTCAGTGGTATCAAAGACGACGTCGCGGCAATAAAAGATACTCTAAAGATTATCCCCAGCATGATAAAAAACATTGATCATCTAGTCAAAGAAAACAAGCAGCTAAAAGCAGAAAACGAAGAGTTGGCCCAGTACTCTCGCCGTCACGATATCTTAATTCATGCTGTACCAGAAAACACCAACCCAGATGAAGAACGTTCCGTTGTCTTTGATATTACAAATAAACTCGGAATTCTTCCTTCTATGATCGATGTGTTCCACAGGCTAGGCAAGAAAATCAAGGAAAGGGCTGCTGGAGACGGTAAAGTTAAATGTCGCCCTATTATAATACGCTTTCTAGGCCACGCTTCTCGACTACAAGCTATCCGGAGTAAAAAATCGTTGCCAAATTCGTTATACGTAACGGAACATCTAATTCCATCCCGTGCTGAGCTGTACAACAAAGCGCGTGAGCTACAACGTAAACACGAAATACGAGCGGTATATTCATTCAATGGAGTTGTTATGATTCGCATTAAAGAAAATGATTTACCACTGCGCATTGCGAACCAATCCGACCTTGAGTCGTTGACTACCCTACCAACTAGGAAAACCATTGATCGTCGTAGCCCACCAATCCCAAACTCTTCTGGATAATTGTAGCCTAACTCGACACTGAATGCAGTGTTGAGCGATGTCATGTACTACCCACTTGTACTGTTGCAGCTTCATTTCACCTATTGGTCGTGGGCTATTACTGTACTATTGGCTCTGTTAGCCTTTAATTTGTTGTTATTCTATGTAAGCGTACCGGTATCGTAGGTTAAAATTTTTTTTTGAAGGGATAATAATTGAACTTATATATGTTTCAACCATAGATCCATTTGGACTATTTAACAGAAAGATAATAATCGCCACAAATGAAAAACACTAGCCCTACCTCTAAGTTCTGAACGGACCAATCTTTACTTTATTTTATTTTCTTTCTGATGAAAACCTTTATTACGAATAAAGTCAAATTTAAATTAATACCGTTTTTGATTATCCCATTCACATATATATATATATATATTACTGTTAGTTCTAAAATATTTCTTATAATTAATTGATATATTATGTCATGTCAGTCAGGTGTATACGTCATGATTTATAGTGGTTAATATTACTACTAACATCATTCGCTTATCATTTCATGTCATCTCACCCGCTTTACTAAACGCCCCATGCATGAACCTTCTACCCCTTCATGCGCGCTCTGCTTCTCTTAATTTATCTCCTCGGACTACTACTTTAAATGTAATATTTGCGGCCATTCATATCATGCACAATGTGGATCTTACCAATCCAGATGAGATAGAAGCCACCCCAATGTCCTATGTCTACTGTATATTCTGTAATTTCGATATATTTCCGTTTTCCGTTGTAGACAATAATGACAGCGACATTTTTCACTATTTTTCTCCTGAAATAAATGATGACACAGACTCAAACATTATAAAACCTACACCTAAGATCACTGATGACTCGCAGTTCTAACTCGCCGTATATGTACTGTTAACTGTAGGGTACTATTAATAAACTATACTAATAGTGGCAATGTTAAATTAAAATCAGAGTTTGGAGGTTTAATTATGTTTTTGCAATATTAATACTATGAGTGGTGTTTTGTATCAGATATAATTTTGATGTAGACAGGAGATGGTGCCCTAACTGCTTTAATAATTATTAGGAACAGATTATGAGAATATTACAATTGTTTGCTAACTAACTTTGTTCACTACCTTGGTGCAATTTTTTATTCTAAATGCTGAACATGTGCAAATTACAATATTAGTATAGGTAGTGCTGGCTGATACTGGGTGCTCATATTTGCAACCATTTGTAACAAATTGTAACCAGGGACATCAATTCGTGACAAGGTGCTCATATTTTTAACCAAACACATTGATTCGTAATGCGGAAATACAGATTTGTAACCAGGTATTCAAATTCGTAATTGGAAATCCAAATTCGTAACCAGGCGCTCAGATTCGAAACTGGTTTAGAGTTGATATCCTGAAAAAAAAGTTTGCGGCTTATGGCCTGTAAAAAGATTAGTTTCGGTTTGGTTTAACTTCGGTTCCTTCACGGCGTCTTGACGCCGTCTTTATTGAAGAGTTATCAAAAAAAAAGTATAGGCATCTGGCTGTTATCTTTGTTGACTTCTTCAAGGCCTTTGATTCAGTCTCTCTCTCACGTATGTTCAGCATACTTTCATTATATGGGATTCCTGATGAAATTATTGCAGCAATCAGATCAGTATACTATGGTTCGACAACATTTGTCTCTACTGTTGACGGTGACAGAGAACCATTTGAAGTGTAATGGGACGTCCTCCAGGGAGACACTTGCACCATTCTTGTTCATAATTGTAAAGTCGAGGAAATCCTGCCAAGTACCTAACTGATCTAGACTTTGCTGATGACTTAGGGAGTACTCTCAGAATCACTCGAGGGAGCCCAACGGCTCTCAGCGCATTAGAACATGCTGCTTCTAGTGTTGGTCTTTATATTAACTCCAGAAAGACCAAAATTTTGACAGTTAACTTTGAAAGTCCTCAGCAAGTCTCTGATCGGATGAGCATAAGCTCAAAGGATGGTATGCCTGAGCATGTGGACGACTTCTGTTACCTGGGATCATGGATCCGGATGTCAAATGAGGACCTTCGAATACGTAAGGGAAAGCATTGGGCAGCCTTGAATATGCTTTGCAGGATTTGGAAGTCACCGAGAATTAATCGGAAACTTAAGGTCCGATTATTTAGAGCAGCAGTAGTTCCAGTACCTCTCTATGAGAGTCCATGTTGGGCTCTAACTGCTGAGGACACCAAATCTCTGGATGGCACATTCACAAGAATGCTACGCCGGGTACATTGTGTCAAGTACAATGCACACAGCTCCAACCAGACACTATATAAAATTGGAGGTGTCTCATCGGTTCCCCCAAGCTTGACACTAGAACAAAATCGCCTCCGCTTTGCAGGACATTGCTTTCAGCGTGAGAACCAGCCAGTGCATAAACTTATACTTTGGCAGCCTCATGGACTGAATAAGCATGGTGGACAGCCCATGACTTTCTTGAGACGCATCTGAAAGGACACTGGCCTTGAAGAAGCGGATGATCTAGCAAATGTCATGGGTGCAGGGTTGATAAAAATCATGATTTTTTTTAATCAAAAAAATCAGATTTTTTTTTATTAACATCAGATTTATTTGATTTAAATCAGATTTTTTTTCATTTAAATCGGGTGACTAAAAAGCAAAGACCCAAATAACAAAGACCTGTATGAAACACATGTGTTAACTTTTGTTTATTGCTTTGGTTCCCCAAACACGCCTCTGTAACCTGCTCCTTTACTAACCTGCTCCTTTAAATGGCAATGGGACCTAACGCTATATGGCAATTGGACCTAATCCCCTTTAGGACGTAACGCGACTTTATATCTTTGTTTTGTACAGGTGCCAAAGAGCGTTAGGTTACATTGCATTTAAAGGAACAGGTTAGTAAAGGAGCATGTTACAGAGGCTTGTTGGGGGAACCAAAACAATAAACGAAAGTTAACACATGTTTCAAAGATTATGCAGGTCTTTATTATTTAGGTCTTTAGTCTTTGTTTTGTAGTCACCCATTTAAATAACTTTTTTCTTATTTAAATCAGATTTTTTTATTTAAATCAGATTTTATATTTAAACAATCGGAAGACTTCTGGCTTCATCAATTCACTAATGTTTAAAAAAAAACCGAAAAACCGGGATCCCAGCGAAATATCGAATCCCGATTCCGATTTTTTTTGAAACGGGATCCCGAAGTTTAAATGGTTAAATAAATTTGTTGAACATCTAAAAAAAAAGTTCCAGCAGAACGGAAATGATTTGATTATATCTAATTTTTATTTCAGTAAACCATCCAATAATCAATTATAAGATAATTTTAATATAACTTTATCTTACGAATATTTCAGAAGTGTAAAATAAAGTGAGTTTTACTGAAAACCTGCCTCATATACTATTAACTTTGATGAATTTAATCCAAAATTGCAATACCGATCCCGTAAAACGGGATCTCGAGAGGAATAATCCCGGTCCCAATCCCGGAAATCCCGAAAAGTCTGAATTCGAATATAAACTAAATAAACAACAAACTGAATAGAACTCTAAAGTACAACTTAATTAATGGGCCTGTGAATACTTTATGGTATTGGAAATGCGAGATGATACTGTATTTTCATGTAAATTTTTAGGGCATTTGAATCATTTATTAATAATCAGTAATGCAATGTTTATCCTGGCCTTAAAGCATGATTGATAAAATTCATGATTTTAAAAAAATCAAAACTATCTGATTTTTTTTTATTTTTATATGTGATTTAAATCATGATTTAAATCAATGATTTAAATCAAATGATTTAATTCAAACAACCCTGCTTGGGTGATAGGGAGTTGTGGCGGCGCAATTTTGTCGACAAGCCGGCACAGCATTTTTAAAAATGCAGCTGCAATGCAGCATGCCGATCCTAGCTAGTTGGCATTCGGGATACCTGATTTTTCATTTATCAGAAAAACTTGTCAAAGATTACAGTAGTGACGATATGAAACTTGGTTTTGAAAATTTCAGATCAGTTTATAGGTCTATTTATTGCAAGGGAATGTTATATTAAATTTGGTAATGGATCATCATTTTACAGTAACGGATTCAAAACAAAACTTGGGAAAAAGACTCCTGGGAAAATTCTAAGAGATACAAAATATCAAAATTGCCGTAGCTCCTATATAATAATTCAAGGCTATTCATTTGAATCAGTGCAATGAGATGAGTCATATTTCAGTTAATGATGCAACTAATGCTTCATATTTTTCATCAAAATTATTATTATACAGTATATCTTGTGTTTTATCAGTGTCCACGATATATTAGTTAGGTGCGGCTCCAATTCTTGGATTGTGTTAATTTATTTTCCCCCGGCACATTAGAATTATCCGGATTGGTTTTGAAACGTTGCTTTACTATGAGAATTTCACTATGACTCCTTTCATTATCTTTTCATAAGATCAAAATTTCTAAAATGATCGCATAATTAACATTTTTATATTTAATTTCTCCTACGCGGATAGAATTCACTCAAGGGAATTATTTATGTGGGTTTAAGTTACTCTAAGCAGCCTATCATTATAGTAAATTTTAATTGTTTTGAATTTTAACAATTGTTAATTATTAATCTGACGCATATTATATTTATTGTTTCACTAACTAATTTCACCAATTTACAACCCAAATTAAATTTGCCACAGTTTGAGTTTGTGTTTTATGTATTTTATCTCAACAATAGACGAAACGAGGAAATATTCTAATAACGATTGTCTATCTATGTGTACGTTTTCCACTTAACCATTCTTATTCGTTTCAGTCTGGAAATAAATTTCGGTTTGCCTATGTTTCATTAGACTAGTTGTCAATGTCCAGGTAAGAAACCATTAGGTTTCCATGACAAAACAAAATTATCGGGTTAGGACTTTGTATAAAGTACTTTCAAAAGAAAGTATAAGTTAGGACTTTAGTGCTCCCGGAGTTTATGCAAAGGTTCATATTTCTGTGTTCGATGTGAAATTGGTTATTTGCGAAACTGAGGGGTATTCGCAATCAATATTTTCGGTCTTACAATACAATCATTTAGCACTTAGTACAAATTGAATATAAGTGTGATTGACTAACCAACGAAAATTAAATAACACGAGAGAAAGTAAAAAACATTATTGATAATAGGTAAAAAAAATTAAAATATAGCAGACAATAAAAGTCAGAAAAACCGACGTAATGATTTATGTAAAGGAACTTTCATATTTTACCGATTTATAACTGATGTTACACGAATAACGATTGAATTGTATTATTTTTTCCTGCAAATATTGTAAATTGATAAAAGTGAAACTATAACTATTTTACATGATTGTGTGAAAGGTTTCACATAAGCAGTATTTATGTACCGTTATGTACCGTATGTACTGTACTATTTATGCAGTGTTTATGTAGCGCACGTTTAGGTACGCCTATAATGCACTAATTATTGCAATTTACCTGCTATAAAAGAAAAGGAAACTTTGTGGAATAAAATTACGCATTTCTCTACATAAAAACAAATAGAGTTTTATTTTTAACCATAAAATTGTTTCACTAATATTTTCACAAATTTAGATCCTCAATTTGGGGTATCTCAACAATTAGACCCGATTAATTTTGAAAAAACGATTGTCAATATATTTAGGTATTTCCATTTCACGGCAATCACTCACTACATAATAATATGTCGCCTGTGCAATAAATTGAAATACATTATATGGATGTCCAGGTAAGAAACCATTACGTTTCCATGACAATACACAGTTATCGGGTTAGGACTTTGTATAGAGTACTTTCAAAGACTATCTAAAAGTAATAAGTTAAGACTTTAGCGCCCCCGGAGTTTGTGCAAAACGCTTTTATTATTAGGTTATACGTGTACAATTGGCTATTCGCGAAACGGAGGGGTATTCGCAATTAACATTCAGCGAGTTAGCGTATTAGAGTATTTGCGGTCTTATAATCATTTAGCACTTGGTAGTTGGTACAAATTGAATGTAAGTGTAAGAAGTGTGTTTGTAAGTTAGCATTATGGCCATTCCATACTCTTGAGTGTTTAAGTGTGTTTGAAAAGTACCAGTTCCCATAATGCCGCTAAGGGGGGCCAAGTTTTTCATACACATGACACACTGGACTGCAAAAGTGGTAAAATGCTAACTTGTGGGAAATGGTCTAAAAAACGTTTTGACAAAGTTTCAGATTGCAAGGACCACGAGTTAGCACTTTGGAAAAGTTAGCACAATAGCGGAAAAAGAGCTTGCAAAGTTAGCCCTTTGGTATATTTGCCAACACAAAAACACACTCCTATAAAAACACACTGCAAAAACACACTCCTAAAAACACACTGTTACAAACACACTGCTAAACCACACTCCTAAAAACACACTGCAAAAAAACAGTGCTAAAAACACACTGCAAAAAACACACTGGTAAAGACACACTGAAAAAACATTACCAAAAACACAGTGCTAAAAACACAGTTCTAAAAACACAGTGCTAAAACCACACTGCTAAAAACACACTGTTACAAACACACTGCTAAACCACACTCCTAAAAACACACTGCAAAAACACACTGTTACAAACACACTGCTAAAAACACACTGCAAAAACACACTCCTAAAAACACACTGCAAAAAAACAGTGCTAAAAACACACTGCAAAAAACACACTGGTAAAGACACACTGAAAAAACATTACCAAAAACACAGTGCTAAAAACACACTGCAAAAAACACACTGGTAAAGACACACTGAAAAAACATTACCAAAAACACAGTGCTAAAAACACAGTGCTAAAACCACACTGCTAAAAACACACTGTTACAAACACACTGCTAAACCACAGTGCTAAAAACACACTGCTAAAGACACACTGTTACAAGCACACTGCTAAACCACACTGCAAAAACACACTCCTATAAAAACACACTGCAAAAACACACTCCTAAAAACACACTGTTACAAACACACTGCTAAACCACACTCCTAAAAACACACTGCAAAAAAACAGTGCTAAAAACACACTGCAAAAAACACACTGGTAAAGACACACTGAAAAAACATTACCAAAAACACAGTGCTAAAAACACAGTTCTAAAAACACAGTGCTAAAACCACACTGCTAAAAACACACTGTTACAAACACACTGCTAAACCACACTCCTAAAAACACACTGCAAAAACACACTGTTACAAACACACTCCTAAAAACACACTGCAAAAACACACTGCTAAAAACACACTGCAAAAACACACTGGTAAAGACACACTGAAAAAACATTACCAAAAACACAGTGCTAAAAACACAGTTCTAAAAACACAGTGCTAAAACCACACTGCTAAAAACACACTGCTAAAAACACACTGCTAAAAACACACTGTTACAAACACACTGCTAAACCACACTCCTAAAAACACACTGCAAAAACACACTCCTAAAAACACACTGCAAAAAAACAGTGCTAAAAACACACTGCAAAAAACACACTGGTAAAGACACACTGAAAAAACATTACCAAAAACACAGTGCTAAAAACACACTGCAAAAAACACACTGGTAAAGACACACTGAAAAAACATTACCAAAAACACAGTGCTAAAAACACAGTGCTAAAACCACACTGCTAAAAACACACTGTTACAAACACACTGCTAAACCACAGTGCTAAAAACACACTGCTAAAGACACACTGTTACAAACACACTGCTAAACCACACTGCAAAAACACACTCCTATAAAAACACACTGCAAAAACACACTCCTAAAAACACACTGTTACAAACACACTGCTAAACCACACTCCTAAAAACACACTGCAAAAAAAACAGTGCTAAAAACACACTGCAAAAAACACACTGGTAAAGACACACTGAAAAAACATTACCAAAAACACAGTGCTAAAAACACAGTTCTAAAAACACAGTGCTAAAACCACACTGCTAAAAACACACTGCTAAAAACACACTGCTAAAAACACACTGTTACAAACACACTGCTAAACCACACTCCTAAAAACACACTGCAAAAACACACTGTTACAAACACACTGCTAAACCACACTCCTAAAAACACACTGCAAAAACACACTAGTAAAAACACACTGCAAAAAAACAGTGCTAAAAATACACTGCAAAAAACACAATGGTAAAGACACACTGAAAAAACATTACCAAAAACACAGTGCTAAAAACACAGTGCTAAAAACACACTGCTAAAACCACACTGCTAAAAACACACTGTTACAAACACACTGCTAAACCACACTCCTAAAAACACACTGCAAAAACACACTCCTAAAAACACACTGCAAAAAAACAGTGCTAAAAACACACTGCAAAAAACACACTGGTAAAGACACACTGAAAAAACATTACCAAAAACACAGTGCTAAAAACACAGTGCTAAAAACACACTGCTAAAACCACACTGCTAAAAACACACTGTTACAAACACACTGCTAAACCACACTGCTAAACCACACTCCTAAAAACACACTGCAAAAAACAGTGCTAAAACCAAATTGCTAAAAACACACTGCAAAAACACACTCCTAAAAACACACTGCAAAAAAACAGTGCTAAAAACACACTGCAAAAAAACAGTGCTAAAACCAAATTGCTAAAAACACACTGCAAAAACACACTCCTAAAAACACACTGCAAAAAAACAGTGCTAAAAACACACTGCAAAAAACACACTGGTAAAGACACACTGAAAAAAACATTACCAAAAACACAGTGCTAAAAACACAGTGCTAAAAACACACTGCTAAAAACACACTGTTACAAACACACTGCTAAACCACACTGCTAAACCACACTCCTAAAAACACACTGCAAAAAAACAGTGCTAAAACCAAATTGCTAAAAACACACTGCAAAAACACACTCCTAAAAACACACTGCAAAAAAACAGTGCTAAAAACACACTGCAAAAAACACACTGGTAAAGACACACTGAAAAAACATTACCAAAAACACAGTGCTAAAAACACAGTGCTAAAAACACACTGCTAAAACCACACTGCTAAAAACACACTGTTACAAACACACTGCTAAACCACACTCCTAAAAACACACTGCAAAAACACACTCCTAAAAACACACTGCAAAAAAACAGTGCTAAAAACACACTGCAAAAAACACACTGGTAAAGACACACTGAAAAAACATTACCAAAAACACAGTGCTAAAAACACAGTGCTAAAAACACACTGCTAAAACCACACTGCTAAAAACACACTGTTACAAACACACTGCTAAACCACACTCCTAAAAACACACTGCAAAAACACACTCCTAAAAACACACTGCAAAAAAACAGTGCTAAAAACACACTGCAAAAAACACACTGGTAAAGACACACTGAAAAAACATTACCAAAAACACAGTGCTAAAAACACAGTGCTAAAAACACACTGCTAAAACCACACTGCTAAAAACACACTGTTACAAACACACTGCTAAACCACACTCCTAAAAACACACTGCAAAAAAACAGTGCTAAAACCAAATTGCTAAAAACACACTGCAAAAACACACTCCTAAAAACACACAGCAAAAAAACAGTGCTAAAAACACACTGCAAAAAACACACTGGTAAAGACACACTGAAAAAAACATTACCAAAAACACAGTGCTAAAAACACACTGCAAAAAACACACTGGTAAAGACACACTGAAAAAACATTACCTAAACACAGTGCTAAAAACACAGTGCTAAAAACACACTGCTAAAACCACACTGCTAAAAACACACTGTTACAAACACACTGCTAAACCACACTGCTAAACCACACTCCTAAAAACACACTGCAAAAAAACAGTGCTAAAACCAAATTGCTAAAAACACACTGCAAAAACACACTCCTAAAAACACACTGCAAAAAAACAGTGCTAAAAACACACTGCAAAAAACACACTGGTAAAGACACACTGAAAAAAACATTACCAAAAACACAGTGCTAAAAACACACTGCAAAAAACACACTGGTAAAGACACACTGAAAAAACATTACCAAAAACACAGTGCTAAAAACACAGTTCTAAAAACACAGTGCTAAAACCACACTGCTAAAAACACACTGCTAAAAACACACTGCTAAAAACACACTGTTACAAACACACTGCTAAAACCACACTGCTAAAAACACACTGCTAAAAACACACTGCTAAAAACACACTGTTACAAACACACTGTTACAAACACACTGCTAAACCACACTCCTAAAAACACACTGCAAAAACACACTGTTACAAACACACTGCTAAACCACACTCCTAAAAACACACTGCAAAAACACACTCCTAAAAACACACTGCAAAAAAACAGTGCTAAAAACACACTGCAAAAAACACACTGGTAAAGACACACTGAAAAAACATTACCAAAAACACAGTGCTAAAAACACAGTGCTAAAAACACACTGCTAAAACCACACTGCTAAAAACACACTGTTACAAACACACTGCTAAACCACACTCCTAAAAACACACTGCAAAAACACACTCCTAAAAACACACTGCAAAAAAACAGTGCTAAAAACACACTGCAAAAAACACACTGGTAAAGACACACTGAAAAAACATTACCAAAAACACAGTGCTAAAAACACAGTGCTAAAAACACACTGCTAAAACCACACTGCTAAAAACACACTGTTACAAACACACTGCTAAACCACACTGCTAAACCACACTCCTAAAAACACACTGCAAAAAAACAGTGCTAAAACCAAATTGCTAAAAACACACTGCAAAAACACACTCCTAAAAACACACTGCAAAAAAACAGTGCTAAAAACACACTGCAAAAAAAACAGTGCTAAAACCAAATTGCTAAAAACACACTGCAAAAACACACTCCTAAAAACACACTGCAAAAAAACAGTGCTAAAAACACACTGCAAAAAACACACTGGTAAAGACACACTGAAAAAACATTACCAAAAACACAGTGCTAAAAACACAGTGCTAAAAACACACTGCTAAAACCACACTGCTAAAAACACACTGTTACAAACACACTGCTAAACCACACTCCTAAAAACACACTGCAAAAACACACTCCTAAAAACACACTGCAAAAAAACAGTGCTAAAAACACACTGCAAAAAACACACTGGTAAAGACACACTGAAAAAACATTACCAAAAACACAGTGCTAAAAACACAGTGCTAAAAACACACTGCTAAAACCACACTGCTAAAAACACACTGTTACAAACACACTGCTAAACCACACTGCTAAACCACACTCCTAAAAACACACTGCAAAAAAACAGTGCTAAAACCAAATTGCTAAAAACACACTGCAAAAACACACTCCTAAAAACACACTGCAAAAAAACAGTGCTAAAAACACACTGCAAAAAACACACTGGTAAAGACACACTGAAAAAAACATTACCAAAAACACAGTGCTAAAAACACACTGCAAAAAACACACTGGTAAAGACACACTGAAAAAACATTACCAAAAACACAGTGCTAAAAACACAGTGCTAAAAACACACTGCTAAAACCACACTGCTAAAAACACACTGTTACAAACACACTGCTAAACCACACTGCTAAACCACACTCCTAAAAACACACTGCAAAAAAACAGTGCTAAAACCAAATTGCTAAAAACACACTGCAAAAACACACTCCTAAAAACACACTGCAAAAAAACAGTGCTAAAAACACACTGCAAAAAACACACTGGTAAAGACACACTGAAAAAAACATTACCAAAAACACAGTGCTAAAAACACAGTTCTAAAAACACACTGCAAAAACACACTCCTAAAAACACACTGCAAAAAAACAGTGCTAAAAACACACTGCAAAAAACACACTGGTAAAGACACACTGAAAAAAACATTACCAAAAACACAGTGCTAAAAACACACTGCAAAAAACACACTGGTAAAGACACACTGAAAAAACATTACCAAAAACACAGTGCTAAAAACACAGTGCTAAAAACACACTGCTAAAACCACACTGCTAAAAACACACTGTTACAAACACACTGCTAAACCACACTGCTAAACCACACTCCTAAAAACACACTGCAAAAAAACAGTGCTAAAACCAAATTGCTAAAAACACACTGCAAAAACACACTCCTAAAAACACACTGCAAAAAAACAGTGCTAAAAACACACTGCAAAAAACACACTGGTAAAGACACACTGAAAAAACATTACCAAAAACACAGTGCTAAACTCAGACTGCAAAAAAACAGTGCTAAAAACACACTGCAAAAAACACACTGGTAAAGACACACTGAAAAAAACATTACCAAAAACACAGTGCTAAAAACACACTGCAAAAAACACACTGGTAAAGACACACTGAAAAAACATTACCAAAAACACAGTGCTAAAAACACAGTGCTAAAAACACACTGCTAAAACCACACTGCTAAAAACACACTGTTACAAACACACTGCTAAACCACACTGCTAAACCACACTCCTAAAAACACACTGCAAAAAAACAGTGCTAAAACCAAATTGCTAAAAACACACTGCAAAAACACACTCCTAAAAACACACTGCAAAAAAACAGTGCTAAAAACACACTGCAAAAAACACACTGGTAAAGACACACTGAAAAAACATTACCAAAAACACAGTGCTAAAAACACAGTTCTAAAAACACACTGCAAAAACACACTCCTAAAAACACACTGCAAAAAAACAGTGCTAAAAACACACTGCAAAAAACACACTGGTAAAGACACACTGAAAAAAACATTACCAAAAACACAGTGCTAAAAACACACTGCAAAAAACACACTGGTAAAGACACACTGAAAAAACATTACCAAAAACACAGTGCTAAAAACACAGTGCTAAAAACACACTGCTAAAACCACACTGCTAAAAACACACTGTTACAAACACACTGCTAAACCACACTGCTAAACCACACTCCTAAAAACACACTGCAAAAAAACAGTGCTAAAACCAAATTGCTAAAAACACACTGCAAAAACACACTCCTAAAAACACACTGCAAAAAAACAGTGCTAAAAACACACTGCAAAAAACACACTGGTAAAGACACACTGAAAAAAACATTACCAAAAACACAGTGCTAAAAACACAGTTCTAAAAACACACTGCAAAAACACACTCCTAAAAACACACTGCAAAAAAACAGTGCTAAAAACACACTGCAAAAAACACACTGGTAAAGACACACTGAAAAAAACATTACCAAAAACACAGTGCTAAAAACACACTCCTAAAAACACACTGCAAAAAAACAGTGCTAAAAACACACTGCAAAAAACACACTGGTAAAGACACACTGAAAAAACATTACCAAAAACACAGTGCTAAAAACACAGTGCTAAAAACACACTGCTAAAACCACACTGCTAAAAACACACTGTTACAAACACACTGCTAAACCACACTGCTAAACCACACTCCTAAAAACACACTGCAAAAAAACAGTGCTAAAACCAAATTGCTAAAAACACACTGCAAAAACACACTCCTAAAAACACACTGCAAAAAAACAGTGCTAAAAACACACTGCAAAAAACACACTGGTAAAGACACACTGAAAAAAACATTACCAAAAACACAGTGCTAAAAACACACTGCAAAAAACACACTGGTAAAGACACACTGAAAAAACATTACCAAAAACACAGTGCTAAAAACACAGTGCTAAAAACACACTGCTAAAACCACACTGCTAAAAACACACTGTTACAAACACACTGCTAAACCACACTGCTAAACCACACTCCTAAAAACACACTGCAAAAAAACAGTGCTAAAACCAAATTGCTAAAAACACACTGCAAAAACACACTCCTAAAAACACACTGCAAAAAAACAGTGCTAAAAACACACTGCAAAAAACACACTGGTAAAGACACACTGAAAAAAACATTACCAAAAACACAGTGCTAAAAACACAGTTCTAAAAACACACTGCAAAAACACACTCCTAAAAACACACTGCAAAAAAACAGTGCTAAAAACACACTGCAAAAAACACACTGGTAAAGACACACTGAAAAAAACATTACCAAAAACACAGTGCTAAAAACACACTGCAAAAAACACACTGGTAAAGACACACTGAAAAAACATTACCAAAAACACAGTGCTAAAAACACAGTGCTAAAAACACACTGCTAAAACCACACTGCTAAAAACACACTGTTACAAACACACTGCTAAACCACACTGCTAAACCACACTCCTAAAAACACACTGCAAAAAAACAGTGCTAAAACCAAATTGCTAAAAACACACTGCAAAAACACACTCCTAAAAACACACTGCAAAAAAACAGTGCTAAAAACACACTGCAAAAAACACACTGGTAAAGACACACTGAAAAAACATTACCAAAAACACAGTGCTAAAAACACAGTGCTAAAAACACACTGTTACAAACACACTGCTAAACCACAGTGCTAAAAACACACAGGTAAAGACACACTGCAAAAACACAGTGCTAAAAAAACAGTGATAAAAACTCCTTAAAAAACGGAACGTTAAAAATTTAGAATCGATTCTTCATATAGAGTAGAGTGCAACACTCGATTGTCCAACATGTTTATCGGTTATTTTTCATCGCACAACAAATTAAAACAACATAATGGCTTCTGAACAAAACCATTTACATTATCTAAATTACAGTTGCATTAACAGCTCAACTCCAATAATTTATTTAATATCACCTGGCAGCAATACTCGAGCTGAATATTTATTTATTTGTACTTCCCTCCTGTTTCACTCTAACATAGTCGAGGCCGGTAGGTCCGCTGTTAGAGATAGAATATTTGCAACTTAAGACTGCCCGTTCAATAGAAGTGGATTAGGTGGGAGTGTCAGGGGCTAGTGGCTGAGCTGGTTAGCGCTACTGATGAGGCCTGATAGGCTGAAACGTACGTATAGCGCTGGTTCAACCCCTGGTGACGGACTTTCTCATTTTTTCCACTTCTGAACAAAACCATTTACATTACCTAATGGCTATACTAACTAAATAATTACAATCCAAGTGTTTGTTACCATGCCGGTAGTTACCTGGCTATTCTAACCCAGTTGGAATGCTGGTTGAAGGAGTATTGGAACTTCTGTCTGTGTACCGTCCACACCTTTATGGTTTTATCGTCGCTAGCGGTTACCAGATTCTGCCCGTCTGCGCTGAACTCCACGCTACGCACCGTAGACGTGTGCGCCTTGAAAACAGTCGATTCGCCTTTCCTATATAAAACAACAAAATATGGAAATTCGATGTGCGAACTTAAACCTACTACAGTTAAAGGTTAGTAAAGTAACAATATTACCAACTTTATAGTCCGTCTAGATTAGCCGGCCCCCCAGTGGGCTACTCTACACTACACTAACTCACACACTAGGAATCCACAGCCGAACTGTTTTATCTCGACTGGCGGAGGCGACTAGTTGGCCGTTAGGGGAGAAGTTGACGGAGAGCACTGCGTCCTTGTGTCCAACAAACCGATAGGCTCTCATCTGCGGTTTAAAGTTCCAAACCATGAGAGAATTGTCGAGGGAACCCGATGCTGACAAACATAACAATAACTTTAGTTATAGTTATACACCAGAATACTAAGGGTAAACCAAACACGACAACTTATTAGCAATTGAAGCGAAAAACTTATTCGGGCTCGAACTCGCGACCTTCCGGTTGGGAGACCGACGCTCTAACCACATTGACAACTTGAACCAAACTTATTGATCATTATCATAGAATTACTTTACTGTAATCTCCGATCTCCCTACGCGAGACGCGAGGGTTGTATTTTGAATGCTCTCTGAGCCCCCTCCGCCCTACCCTTCTAATCCAAAAACACGATCCACACTGACAAAGGCTTTGCGCTATCAGTTACACAAACATAACGACCGGAACCGGTACTAACTTACCAAGTTGTTTAGAACTGACATGGAAATCAACACTGGTCACCGTGTCCTTGTGACCCTTAAAGTGGCGCTCTAAAGAAGGATCCGCCTAAAATAAACAAAATATTATCGGGACTTTAATATCCGAATATCAGAATTTAACGACGTTTGTGTTTGAAAATCATTAATTGGAATGGAATTGGAAATTTTTATTTGATATTAAATCAGTTAAAACGGGCACTAAGGATAGCATTAAAATATAATATATAAAGTGTAAGGAAAAGGTAACGGCAACAAACAAATGTACAGTGCATGGTGTTCAACATGTCCTAGAAAATGTGATTTATCGGGGAACAGTATAAAATATAGAAAACATAGATAAATAAAATGACCTTCAATAGATTGGAAACACTATTTACAATATTTACAACATAATTATGGTAAAATTTAGGACTAACAAACATAGTGGATACGAGTTAAGGGAGGGGGGGGGGGGGGGGGGTACACCATTTTCGGACAACTCCTCGATTTATCACTCTCAGCGTTTCAAAATTGTTTGGTTTCTGCTTAAATTTGGAATATAGGTGCATAAGTATGCTATTCTACATGACAGGACAGAAAATGTTTTTTTTCGCTATTTAATATTAGTTAATACTAGTTAACAATAAAAAAAAACTTGGTTGCGCTTAAAACCCTAAGGCTTTTACAGTTTTGAACCTAATCACATGAAAGTTTTTTTATATGATAGATCAAAGATGGGCAACATAACTATCCTGCGAAATTTTGTGAAAATAATTCTGCATCGGTAGGTGGCGCTGCAAATTTAGGCTATATTTTTAGGTTTGTTTTAAATAGTATTAAATTTTATTAACAAAAAATTTCGAAAAGTTGTCTGATACTTTTATGCAGGGTGGCTATCTAGACACCCACTACTTACTCAAAAATTGTAGAAGTAGTAGGGTTTTGAAGTTGACAATTTCATAAAAAAAATATTTTGAGATAATCGACCTTTCATTATACATACCGGTAGTAATAGTAATTTCAATAGGATTCCCTAAATGGAAATTGTTATAACTTGAAAACTAAAAGAGCTATTAAATAGCGGTTTTCAGATTTGGAAACACCATTCAATGGTGCGTTATAATAGATCATAGGAAAAATTTCGACATATTTTGGACCAAAATGGTGCCCGCCCCCCCCCCCCCCCCCCCCTTACTGCCTTAAAAGGTATAAATGCAACACCACAAAATTATTGTAATTTTACTAAAAAATATTGTAATTATGATAAGACATTTAAATTTGTTTGTAAATTTCTTTATATTCCGATGTGTCTCCAATCGATTATAGTCATACAATATGTAAGGAAAATGAAACTTGAAAGGATTGTTGGCTAACTATAGGCCTACTATTTAGACTAACAATTTATTATTTAGAAAAAACGATTACAGCATTACACATACTTGCGACTGGTATAGAGTTAATGTCTACAATTAAAGGTTAAATAATTAAAAGGTACAAACTCCTTAAAAGGGCATGGGTTAAAGATGGGACTGATTTCACGACCGCCATCGACCGGTCGACCGTTGAACCCCCTACTCAGCTACTAGTCCTGGCCTACTCTGCCTCTGTGACACTCAAGACTACGTCCGCATTTTATATGGAAAACTTTATAAAACTTAATAAAAAATTTATATAGCCTTATTACCGGTATTTAAGCCTGTAAGCAGTTAAGCCTACTAGACAGCTACAGTAGTCCCCTGCATAAACATTGCTTGAGCAAGTTGCAAGTAAGCTACTTATTGGGTTCATTTGCAATTAGGCCTACCGGTACTGATTTAATAAAAAAAGTTTGCATCCCCTTAGCCTTTCAGCCCTTCAATCGCCTGCGTGTACCGGTAACTGCGTTAATTTATGTGGAGTGACCTTGGCACTTAGGCCCTACCTGCCTACCGGTATTAAACATCATACAAAGAAAAACTAACCATAATCAAACCGAATTTACTATAGACTGATCGATGTTCCGCTTTTTCATCTGATCTGCCGATGCCGATAGTCAGATCAGGCGATGACTATCTAATACCTTAGTTCGCGGTCGCCGATTCTAAAAATTTGATAAAGCTGTAGGCTAGGCCTACCTAACACGCTGACAGGTGTAAGCTGTTAGTGATATACTGCTGTACTGACTGACTGATATAGGGCAGTGCAGCGTGTAGGCCTATCACAGTATCAGCCTATCTCAGAATGTAGCCTATTATAGGACAGTAGGAACAGGAAAGTCTGACAACATTTATGCTGACCAGAAAATCGGGCTGACCAGAAAATCTAACGTACCGGTACCGTTACCAATTAACAACTATCAGAATGTAGACAGAATACAGGTGTACGTTGCTAGGTTACACATTCAGACAGCAGCAATAAAAAAGACTACAATAAAGTATTTCTTTCCCATATTAAATATTACACAGTTTTCGCACAAATATATTTTTTTCCCCCAAAAAAATTTCATGTTTTCTGTAAGCAATATACATGAAAGATACGTTTAAATACATATTTCTTTCCCAGATTACAGACTTCTCGCACCAAATTATGTATATTCGTCCCAAAGTATTTATATATATTTTTATTCGATATTGTTAACAAAATCGATTATTGTTTTGGTTAGAAAAAGACGCCTGTGTAACCTGCTACTATCCCTCAATAGGTAGCAACATACAGTACTGTAGTTTATTGTTTTGGTTAGAAAAATACGTCTCTGTAAGATGCTCTTTCCCTCAATTGGTAACAACATCGTTTATTGTTTTGGTTAGAAAAAGCCGACTCTATGGAAATAATTTTATTTTTAAGTTCAGATGTATTTTATTTTGGTCGACAAGTAAATGATTTGGTGCAAAAAGTTTGTGTTTTGCTAATTTTGTTGTTTCGTATGTTTTTTGGGTAAACTTAATTGGTAGCCAATAAAAAATAACAACAAAAATTTAATAAGTACAGTAGCCCCACCGGGAAGGAGTTAGGCCCGAGTGACATATGATCAACTTTCAAATAACTACTGTACGTTCCGGTTCACACATAAACATTGAACTTTCAGCTCATAAAACATGAAATTATTGTATATATTGCTTAGACCATATATAAATGGTTGAGGAATATTCAGTTGACAATTAGGAGTTTAGTAGGATTATAAGTGTTTTTTTTTTATTTTATATAAAGTAATTATTATTAATATGGAAAACAAATTCGATGACGTAATATTAGCCTATGCCTTACATAGGCGGTGGAATATGAGGTCACCCGATCAATCAAAAAAGGTTGTAGTTAGATGTGATGGGCCCTTACCCTGGGATAGCAGCTAACAAAAGAGGAGCCTTCGGGTCGCCTCCGGCTTCGGCCGACTGTTTGCTATGCTTGCTTGCATAGAACCGCTTATGCTGTACAGTTATAGCAAGTGGAGGAAGTATACAGCAGGCTATGCAACACTACTTTAATTTTAAGGTAGGCCTAAAGTATATAACATTATAAATGTAGCGGTTGGGTGCAACCTTCGCCCGTTTGAGGGAAAGGATTGAGAAATTGGTTTTTCAAAAAAATGCACTGCAGTAGGCCTACATATTTGACATTATTGCTTGCATAGTTACAACAATTCCCATCATTGTAGCTGTAGGCCTACACATAGCAGCTACTGCAATACTAAAAATGTTAAATAATTTAATTTTCTGTAATATTTATGTATTTAAGTAGAAAGCAACTCATCTACATAAACCAATATTGACTATTGAGTTCCGTTTTGCAGTACGACTTGCAGTCACTAAAGTTGCAATAACTTTTGAACGCGTGAATATGGTTTCTACACAAATTATTTGAAAACCTTTTCTAATTCGATGCTCTTTCAACACATGTGATAAAAGAAATTCTGCCAAAACTTCGTATTACAATAAATTTTCCCGCGGGCTAAAAGTAAAATTAATGCAATCCTATGGCTTACTTTTTTTATTATTGATACTTTTTACTATGGCCTCCTATACTGGGGCAGGACTACAGTATAGGCCCTATTCGGGCGAAAAGTTGACAATTTAATTAAAATATAACTATTTATTACATGGGAAAAAAGTAGAACTTGTTTTTAACTATTCTCGAGGCATTTTATTTACCGAGCGTCAGCGAAGTTAATAAAGGGTCGAGGGAATATTGAAAAAAAATGTTCTACGTGTTTTTTCCCATGTAATACGTAATTTTAATTCATAGTAGACATGTACCGAACAACAAGAGTCCCGCAAGAAATGAAAACAAATAAGTTGGTGCCAGTTCCCAAGAAGGGCAACCTACCACTCTATGGTTCTTTTCGGTGAATCTCATTGATCTCGATTGCTGCAAAGCTATATAATAGGATTCTATTAAATCGCATCAGGGATCCCATTGAGAGACTGCTCCGTGGAAATCAGAATGGGTTCCGTAAAGGTCGTGGGACCATGGAGCCCATTTTGGCACTTAGAAGGATAATTGAAGAATTATCAAAAAAGAAAGACAGGCATCTGGCTGTTATCTTTGTTGACTTCTTCAAGGCCTTTGATTCAGTCTCTCGCTCACGTATGTTCAGCATACTTTCATTATATGGGATTCCTGATGAAATTATTGCAGCAATCAGATCAGTATGCGAAGGTTCGACAACATTTGTGTCTACTGTTGACGGTGACACAGAACCATTTGAAGTGTTATGGGGTGTCCTCCAAGGAGACACACTTGCACCATTATTGTTCATTATTGTGGTTGACTATGATCATATGTCCTTAGATCATCATAATGATGATGGGGTGATGATAACTCCACCTACTGGCTCCAGAAGTCGAGGAAATCCTGCCAAGTACCTAACTAATCTAGACTTTGCTGATGACTTAGGAGTACTCTCAGAATCATTAGAGGGAGCCCAACGGCTCCTCAGCTCATTAGAACATGCTGCTTCTAATGTTGGTCTTTTTATTAACTCCAGAAAGACCAAAATTTTGACAGTTAACTTTGAAAGTCCTCAGCAAGTCTCTGATCGGATGAGCATAAGCTCAAAGGATGGTATGCTTGAGCATGTGGATGACTTCTGTTACCTGGGATCATGGATCCGGAAGTCAGGTGAGGACCTTCGAATACGTAAGGGAAAGGCATGGGCAGCCTTGAATAGGCTTTCCAGGATTTGGAAGTCACCGAGAATTAATCGGAAACTTAAAGTCCGATTATTTAGAGCAGCAGTAGTTCCAGTACTCCTCTACGGGAGTCCATGCTGGGCTCTAACTGCCGAGGACACCAAATCTCTGGATGGCACAGCCACAAGAATGCTACGCCGGGTTCATTGTGTCAAGTACAATGCACACATCTCCAACCAGACACTACTGTATATAACATTGGAGGTGTCTCATTGGTTCCCCCAAGCTTGACACTAGAACAAAATCGCCTCCGCTTTGCAGGACATTGCTTTCACCGTGAGGACCAGCCAGTGCATAATCTTGTACTTTGGCAGCCTCATGGAGTGAATAAGCATGGTGGACAGCCCATGACTTTCTTGAGATGCATATTAAAGGACACTAGCCTTGAAGATGCGGATGATCTAGCAAATGTCATGGGTGATAGGGAGTTGTGGCGGTGCAATTTTGTTGACAAGCCGGCACAGCATTCTTAAAAATGCAGCTGCAATGCAGCATACCGATCCTAGTACTGTAGTAGTAGTAGTATTCTTAAATTGGTACTTTTTTGTTGCTTAATTCTTTAAAAAAGTACAGCGATATACAGTAGTAGTACAAAATAAATTGAACTGTAGTATTTTACTATATTGCTTCCATAGTAACTGCGATTACAATTATTGTACTCTTCAACTCCTGATGCTGCCTTACTCAATGTTAAATAATTTAGTGTTCTCGAATATTTATTACGTAACTAGAGAGTCGCTTAACAACATAAACCAATATTGGATATTGAGTTCCGTTTTGGAGTTCGCCTTGCAGACAGTAAAGTTGCCATAACGTTTGAGTGCGTGCATGGATTTTGCTCAAATTACGTGCAAACCTTTTCTACGTCGATGCTCTTTGAACACATTTAATAAAATTTAAGAAATACCACCAAAAAAATTTCGTTTTACTTTTTTCGCCAGGAAAAAAGTAAAATCAATGCAATTTTGATCCGATTTTGATCTAATTTTGAGCGAAAAAGTATCAATTTAGGAATAAAATATTTTATATTCTATTTATTCGGTGGTTTTTCACTAATTGTATGGCTACTGTACTACTACTACTGGCTACTGTAGTTTGGACTGATAATTGGTTTTTTGGGAACATTTATTTTTTATTATATTTATTTATTTTTAGAACTTGTTCAGAAAGTTAAAAATCATATTCATACTAGTTAATTATTACTATTTTTGTAAATAAGTTCTACACCAAATTTTTTTATTTTAGAACATTTTTATAAAGTTAAATTTCATATGCATATACTGTAACTTGGTAGAACAAGTTTTTCTTATTCTAGAAAGTCTTTTAATATTTGTTGTATCTGTTAAAATTGTCTAGATATAGGCCATGTCAGTACTGACTGCTTTAAGTATTTTCTCCTATTGCATAACCGCATTCCCGTTCATGGTGTATACGCCCCCATCAGGCCAACAGCATTAATGGTTTAGTCGTAACAGCCGATGATGCTGCTGTTGCTGTTACGTCATTGTTATAATTATTACGTTAAATTGTAGAATATGAAAAAAACTCATTAAAAATGTAGTCCTATACAAAGCACCTCTACATTACATACATTATAATTACATTGAAAATAATATTTACGGGTGGACGTGGTGAGAAACACCCACAGGCTGAGGCTCTCCTGGGTTCTAAAAAAATAATATATCATAAATACAGGTATATTATCATAACCTGTCGGATATATGGCGTTAGATTGACATGAACAACTTGCGTGAGAAACCAAGGAAATTAGTAGGTATTTTCTACTCCACTGTACTGTATCGGCCAACAAATCATCCAAAATGTATGTTATAGACAAGGCGTAGTTATAGGCCTACTGTAGTGGTTTGTAGGTCTGCAGTAGGCCTTGTTATAAACTCAATGATAACAACATTGAGTTGACGTTTACCTGTTTACTGGTTTACCTTATGGCTTCTGACCTTTGCATTTGGCGACCCAGTACAGCAGTAGGCTCTATCCTGTTTGGGGGCCTCCAGCCTCTTCAGAGTGGAGCAGTGGACTGTTGATTATCAAATTCAATTTGGTTTTAAATTTGGTTTTCTATTCTACAATACTGAATACTGCAATATTCCTAACTTTCGTTTATTGTTTTGGTTTTTTTTTTTTTGGTTTGTTTTGGTTCCTTTTCCTTCATTGTTTTGGTTCAACTTCCATCTGTCTATTTGTAAACTGCTCCTTTACTAACCCGTCTGGTTTTGGAGGCCCCAAACCAAACAGGATATACATACCCCAGCAGTAGCCTAACAGCAGAACAGCCTAACAGATCAACTTGTACCGGTACTCATTGTAGGCCTACATACCAGCATAGGCCTTCTGTATACAGCTCAGTCTGCAATCCTCTGTAGCTCGGTAACAAACTGTCTGACTGTCAGACTGTTTTCGGTTTTAGCCATGCATCATACTGTCATAGGCCTATCAGCCTATGTCAGTATGTCATAATCACGATATGACAGTAATACATGGCAACTAATAATACGATTATTTCTGGTCCAAATGCTGGAGTCTCGAATGCCCATCTACAAGCAAAGACTGTCCGTGTTAACAAGAATTTGTTCAAATCGGAGATTGTAGGAGTAACCGGGAGGCCTAACCATAAAGGTACCGACCGTACCGGTCTTACTGTACAGGAACATCATCGGCACGTGGATCGATTGGAAAAGCTCCGCGGTTTAGTGAAGTATCTAGAAGACACTGACTGGCAATACCCTTCGGTGGATGAAATTACACTAAGTTGAATCATTGTATAATACCACCCCACCATATAGTCTGCGCTGCCTAGCTGCGGACCGGTACGCTGGTATCGGTACGTCACTGTTCTGTGGGATCTACAAACGGGAAGTCACACACAACTCGTTCAACTCCCAACTGTTCAAATGTTCGCGTTCGTAATGGCCACCCACTCGTACGTTAGGTATCTTCTACGGAACTGGTTATTTGTGCAAATTATTATTTTTATTAACGTGTAGGCTTAGTCGTAAGTACATTAAGTGTTTAATATGTAATAAATCTATCTCGCTCGCCTACCTATTTATACAGTATATAGTAGTATCATCATTATTTATTTGTTTGACAAATTCAATAATTTTGAGTACATGGTATCCTAATTTAATCGATTATTATTATCAGGGTTTATTGTAGTAACACTACAAACGAAACAAAAACAAACTGTGGTGTCAAATCCGAGACGGGGGGGGGGGGGGGGGGGGGGGGGGGTGGACTGGACGCAAAACCCGCCTTGGCGTATTAATATCCCGCATCAATGTTAAATTCTCAATTTAGAGAAAGGAGCAGGTTACTTGATTACTGTTCAATCACATTGATTACTCTCAATAATAAAACTGAAACATGTTCTATTGACTTATGGTCTTCGTTATAATATCGACTAACGTCTTAGTTAGAATTGCGTGTCACTTTAACCTGCTGTTTTCCCTTAATTATTAATTTGCCGGGATGGGAAGCCCCCCCCCCCCATGTCTTAGTAATCCGGTAATATTTTACATCTAAGAAAACAAAAATATGTCGTTAATATATTTATTACACGGGTATATACACTCCATGAAATCGAAGGCAGTTTCGGCAACCCGGTTGTGTCACCCTTTTTTACATAGTCTTTCTGAATAGTGAATACCATAACTCCAGCACCCAAAAAGTCGTACTGTTGCTATGGTAAATGCATTGAACGAAATACAATATATCCCGGAATTGTATGTACGATTCTTCCCTGAAACATAAAAGTCTAAACCCATCCCTATATCGAGGCCAAGAGCTTATAATTGCATGAACTCATATGCGGATATATGTGCATTCGCTTGGCTTAGAACCTTTATTTATTTAAGATACTCAGTTTAATTTTAAAGAATAAAATATAAACAGGGGGAACACCACCCAGGTACAAATACCTAATAAGAAGTTTTAATTAGATATATAAAATTACACTTACAGGTGGATAAAATACACATTTAAGTAGAAGGGCAAAGACAACAAATAAAGGGATAACCGCTAAAATACAAACTACTACTACTAGGATCGGCATGCTGCATTGCAGCTGCATTTTTAAGAATGCTGTGCCGGCTTGTCGACCAAATTGCGCCGCCACAACTCCCTATCACCCATGACATTTGCTAGATCATCCGCATCTTCAAGGCCAGTGTCCTTTAAGATGCTGTCCACCATGCTTATTCACTCCATGAGGCTCCCAAAGTACAAGATTATGCACTGGCTGGTCCTCACGGCGGAAGCAATGTCCTGCAAGGCGGAGGCGATTTTGTTCTAGTGTCAAGCTTGGGGGAACCAATGCCAAAATACAAACAACAACAATAAAACTACAAAAATGACGAACGAAATAAAACCAAGTAAACATATTATATCATCAAGTATAAATAAAAACATAATTTGTTTCGAAAGCCCTTGATCCTTTTTATAAAAATGACAAAAATAGTAAAATCTATTTGTTAGATTAATGAAATGACAAATGAGACAAATGAAAAATAACGTAAACAATAACGATTAACGATTCACAAATAAATAGTGAATCTGAGGCAAGTCACTAGACTAGCCTCAGTTAACACCCTAACAGTCGGGTCCCCAATGCGACAAGGTGAGCTGACTGCCTTGGCAGATAAGCTTTTTCGTAGCGCAGTGGGTGTTCAAGAGCACCGAATGCAGACTGGACAGACTGATGAGGTTCTGATTAAGGACATGAGGGGCGGTTGGCGACTCGCCCTCGCTTCAGCAGATGATAGTGGCAATGCTGGAATTGGTCTATTGATGAATACAACTGCACATGCAGCATTGGACAAAATAGACCAAATCTCTAACCGCATCATCCGTTGCCACTTCTCATGTTCTGGAAGACTGGCTAAGAAGTTTCCTAAGGTGGTTCTGATTGTGTACTACTCTCCAACTAGTGTTCCCCCTGTAGAGGAGGTGGAAAATTTCTACCAGAATTTACAGGCAGCTACTAATGGAGTAGATCAGCATGCATTCTTAACATTCCTGGGAGATATTAATGCAAGTCTGCATCAATCACCTACATCGCCCTGGGTCTATAGCAATAGTGTTAACCGAAATTCCGTCCATCTTCAGGATTTTATCTCTGGAAATGGATTGTTTTCGGCTGGAACCCAGTTCAAGAAGCGAACTGGAAAGCTATGGACTCATAGTGGACCCAGTGGTCACAAGTCCCAGATAGACCATATCCTGTTTCGTAGGAAATACAGGAGCTCTATACAAGACTGTAATGCATTTACACTACGACCCTTCTCCAGTGATCACCGCCTTATTGTGGCCAAGGTAAGACTTGGTCTGCGTGCTAGCAGAACAACGAAATCTGCCTTGCCGCGGCATGAATGGTCCTCTCTGTTGCAACAGCCAAGTGTGAGATCCAGCTTCACACTACAGCTGAGCAACAGGTATGAGGTTCTTGCCTCTGAGGCGGCATATCACTGTGAGGGCTATACTGCCTTCACAGAGGCAGTTAAGTTAGCAGCTGCAGAAACAGTTCATGTATACCCTCGAAACAGGAAACGGGCCCCCTGGACTGACAACAAAATTCAGAAGTGCCGAAATGACCTCTACAAGGCGCATAAAGAGTTCCGCCTCAAACAGACTACAGCGGCCAAGAATGCAGTTAATGCTGCATCTAGTTCCCTGAACAGGCAATACTCTGTAAATTTACAGGAGCTAATAAACCAACAGGTTGATGCCATCAATGATGCTGACGACAGCAGGCAATCATCCCAGGCATGGAGATCGATCAACTTGCTTGCTGGTCGAAAAAGCAACCCAACCACCAAGGTTAAGGCTGAATCACCAGCCGATCGCCTCAATGGTTGGAAGGCCCACTTTGAAAAGCTCCTCAATAATGACAGGGTATTGCCTGATAACTTTATCGAAGTAAAAGTGTCTGAGTCTGTACTCCCAGATATTCCCATTGGTGATATCTCCTTTGCAGAAGTGAAGGCTGCTGCAAAGAGCATTAAGACCAATCGTGCCAGTGGAGTAGATGGTGTACCCCCTGAGGTCATGCTTTAGATTAGAACATGCTGCTTCTAGTGTTGGTCTTTTTATTAACTCCAGAAAGACCAAAATTTTGACAGTTAACTTTGAAAGTCCTCAGCAAGTCTATGATCGGATGAGCATAAGCTCAAAAGATGGTATGCTTGAGCAAGTGGATGACTTCTGTTACCTGGGCTCATGGATCCGGAAGTCAGGTGAGGACCTTCAAATACGTAAGGGAAAGGCATGGGCAGCCTTGAATAGGCTTTCCAGGATTTGGAAGTCACCGAGAATTAATCGGAAACTTAAGGTCCGGTCATTTAGAGCAGCAGTAGTTCCAGTACTCCTCTATGGGAGTCCATGCTGGGCTCTAACTGCTGAGGACACCAAATCTCTGGATGGCACATTTACAAGAATGCTACGCCTGGTTCATTGTGTCAAGTACAATGCACACATCTCCAACCAGACACTATATAACATTGGAGGTGTATCATTGGTTCCCCCAAGCTTGACACTAGAACAACATCGCCTCCGCTTTGCAGGACATTGCTTTCGCCGTGAGGACCAGCCAGTGCATAATCTTGTACTTTGGCAGCCTCATGGAGTGAATAAGCATGGTGGACAGCCCATGACTTTCTTGAGACGCATCTTAAAGGACACTGGCATTGAAGATGCGGATGATCTAGCAAATGTCATGGGTGATAGGGAGTTGTGGCGGTGCAATTTTGTCGATAAGCCGGCACAGCATTCTTAAAAATGCAGCTGCAATGCAGCATGCCGATCCTAGTAGTAGTCGTTTTTATTAACTCCAGAAAGACCAAAATTTTGACAGTTAAAGGGGGGTACACCATTTTGGTCAAAAATATGTCGAATTTTTTTTATGGTCTATGGGTATAATGCACGATTAAATGGTGTTTCCAAATCAGAAAACCGCTTTTTAATAGCTCTTTTAGTTTTCATGTTATAACAATTTCCATTTAGGGAGACCTATTGAAATTACTATTACTATGTATAATGAACAGTCGATTATCTCCAAATATTTTTTTCCTTTCTTCCTTCTTCTTCTCCTTTAACCCTTTCACTACTGATACAAGATTGTATGTGTTCCCCACAGACTGATGTCTGTCGGTCTTCCTGTCAGTTTGTCTGTCAAGACTTAAGAAAGAATTAAATCTACTAACATTCTCGCTTTGGGGGTTTTAAGGGTTGGTGATTTCATTTCTGATGTCAGTTTTTAGGACTGACCAACTCTAGGCTGTCTGTGTCTGTATGTATGTCTGTTTGTCTGTCAGTCTGTCTGTCAAAAAATAAGGACGCATATTATGTAATAAAACATTCGCTATGGGGTTTTCTAGGTCTCTGATTTCATTTCTGATGTCCTTATTTACGACTGACAAACTCTAGGCTGACTGTGTGTGTATGTATGTCTGTTTGTCTGTCAGTCTGTTTGTCAAACAATAAGGAAGCATCTTATGTAATAAAAACATTCGCTATGGGGATTTTCTAGGTCTCTGATTTCATTTCTGATGTCATTTTTTACGACTGACCAAATCTAGACTGTCTGTGTCTGTCTGTATGTATGTCTGTTTGTCTATCAGCCTTATTTTTACCTTATTTTTTGACAGACAGACAAACATACATACATACAGACACAGACAGCCTAGAGTTGGTCAGTCGTAAAAACTGACATCAGAAATGAAATCAGAGACCTGGAAAACCCCCATGGCGAATGTTTTTATTACATTATATGCTTCCCTATTTTTTGACAGACAGACAAACAGACATACATACAGACACAGACAGCCTAGAGTTGGTCAGTCGTAAAAACTGACATCAGAAATGAAATCAGAGACCTGGAAAACCCCCATATAGCGAATGTTTTTTATTACATAATATGCTTCCTTATTTTTTGACAGACAGACAGACTGACAGACATTTTTTACCAGTACCAGCAGGCCTTTATATTCCATTATACTTACTGCCCTACTGCCCTACCAAAATCCAAAACAACCAATTAAAATTTGAAATTACTACTTAATTTTGTTACGAGGAAGAGTACTGAACATGTAATGGGTGTGTCAGCTATCAGACTGACATGTTTAGGTGGCCATAGTGCTCGTAGTAGTTCGTGGCATAACACCTAGGCCATAGTCCAGTAGGTGTGACCTAACTGTTATGCCATAGTAGTGAAAGGGTTGAAATTGTCTACTTCAAAACCCTACTACTTCTATAATTTTCGAGCAATTTGTCTAAAACTTTCTGTGGGTGTCTACATAGCCACCCTGCATAAAAGTATTAGACAACTTTTCGAAATTATTTGTTAATAAAATTTAATACTATTTATAACAAACCTAAAAATTTAGCCTAAATTTGCAGCGCCACCTAACGGTGCAGATTTATTTTCACAAAATTTCGCCTGATAGTTATGTTGCCGCATCTTTGATCTATCATATAAAAAAACTTTCATGTGATTAGGTTCAAAACTGTAAAAGCCTTGGGGTTTTAAGCGCAACCAAGTTTTTTTTATTGTTAACAAGTATTAACTAATATTAAATAGCGAAAATCTTATTTTTTCTAACCTACCATGTAGAATAGCATCTTAGGCACCTATATTCCAAATTATAGCCAAAAACAAAAAAATTTGAATCGCTGAGAGTGATAAATCGAAGAGTTGTCCAAAAATGGTGTACCCCCCCCCCCCCCTTAACTTTGAAAGTCCTGAGCAAGTCTCTGACCGGATGAGCATAAGCTCAAAGGATGTATGCTTGAGCATGTGGACGTTCGGTGAGGACCTTCGAATACGCAAGGGAAAGGAAAAGGCAGCCTTGAATAGGCTTTCCAGGATTTGGAAGTCACAGAGAATTAACGGCACGGCACGGCACGGCACGGCACGGCACGGCACGGCACGGCACGGCACGGCACGGCACGGCACGGCACGGCACGGCACGGCACGGCACGGCACGGCACGGCACGGCACGGCACGGCACGTCACGGCACGGCACGGCACGGCACGGCACGGCACGGCACGGCACGGCACGGCACGGCACGGCACGGCACGGCACGGCACGGCACGGCACGGCACGGCACGGCACGGCACGGCACGGCACGGCACGGCACGCACGGCACGGCACGGCACGGCACGGCACGGCACGGCACGGCACGGCACGGCACGGCACGGCACGGCACGGCACGGCACGGCACGGCACGGCACGGCACGGCACGGCACGGCACGGCACGGCACGGCACGGCACGGCACGGCACGGCACGGCACGGCACGGCACGGCACGGCACGGCACGGCACGGCACGGCACGGCACGGCACGGCACGGCACGGCACGGCACGGCACGGCACGGCACGGCACGGCACGGCACGGCACGGCACGGCACGGCACGGCACGGCACGGCACGGCACGGCACGGCACGGCGCGGCACGGCACGGCACGGCATTGCCACATCAACGCGGATTTTGGTAGTCTCTCGTTGTTTTATGCACATTGAACGCAACTTGTGTCAATAGGGATTTCAATTACAGTGAGTTAATAAATTCCTATGGATTTACTTACTCTGGTTCACCTGTGGCGGTACATAGAAAATTATGATTGCATTGGTTATATTGAAGTACTGTACTGTAGGTCTTAGGCCGTTTTTGGAAAAAAAATATACCATCTAATGGATACTAAACACTAAGATTATCTGATGAAATTTGAAATATCTCAGTAATCATTCATTTCTTTTACGGATTAATGTATATAAATAAATATATTCTGCCACCTTAGATATACTGTATATCCTACTAGTTTGACCGTTTTATTGTCTGTCTGTGTTCTAGAAACTTCTGAGAACCATACCAACAACTACCAGCCACATTGCCACTTTATTGACATCAGCCGAACTCTTATCTTCCGTGGTCGTGTTCTTTTCCATTGTATATGCGGTTGTGGTGGTAATGTCGTGGTTCCATTTTGGAGGCGGACAAGGGCCGGTGTCGCAGCACTGAGATTGGCAAGTTTCGTGCGTTATTGTCAGAGAAAGCTGGAGGTAATCGTAATAGAGCAGAAAACCAAAGAGGCGGGTGGTCGCCTCCTTGGCTTCCTCGCGTGTATCTGGCTCAGAATTAGGGAGGACAGTTCTCCACATATAAACACAACCTTCTTCGGCCATCGGTAAGCAATAATTGCTCAGCGAGATGTAACAGTGGGTTTCCTCTATTTCAAAGGTCACGTCGTCCTTGTATTTATGGGAATACCCAGTGAAATATATCGATATATATCCACACCGACTGCAAGAAGGATTACTAGACTCGAACTCGCCGATTCTATTGCTTTCGGTAAACCTATCCACTCGGCTTCTGTATACATTTTGTAACTCCTCATTTTTTGAGGAGATTGTCCAGTTTCTACGTTCTGGACATTCGAAGCCAGCATACGAAGTGTGCATAGCTGCTAAGGTAAATGAAACATAAGAAACTACAATAACTTTCATTTTTGTTACTCGTTTTACAAAGAAAGATTTTCGCAACAAATATAAAGATTCAAATAATTACTGTGTCCAGATAACACATATGCATTAGGGCGGTACGTTTTTCACTTTTTTTTCGATTTCATTGTTCTACCGGTGCACAAAACTTGCCAAATGGTAAAAAATTAAGGCAAAAAATTTCTCTAAATTTCATCGATATCTTCACGGATCCCATGGGGGTTAAAATTTTGAGCCTTCGCGATGCATCACAATGAAATTTATAACAATATAACACAATAATGAAGAACAATAATGACTGAGGAAAGAACTTCCTGCATGCATCAAATGTCTTCAAATAAGTCGAACTAGTGCCACAGGCACATGGATACAACCCACCCTTTGGCGCAAATTAAGATAATTCTCAATTTTCGCGATGGCCAACTTTTAGTTCTCCTACTGCATTAATATTATGCTCATTAGAAGCGCAATGATCGATTTAGTGGGGGTAGACACCTTCAAAACAAACATAGAGCGAATATTTCTTGAGATATCGCAGAAAATGTGAAGTCCGGCACAAGTCTACATTACCGCCTTGATGCGATATGCCAAATACACTAAAAATGATACTTTGAATTATCTTTAAGGAATCAAGAATAGACACATCACAGAAATGATCGATATAGTTGGTGTAGACACCTTCAAAATAAGAGTAGAGTCAAGTTCTTGAGTTAAAGAATATGTCCACCAATTAATACTTGATATTGAGTTGACCCATTCCGTATATTTTATACAAAAACTATAGTCAACTAATCACTACTCGTTTATTTTGATGTAGTCTGTATACACTAAATCAATTCGTTGCAGTGATGTGTATATTTTTGATGCCTTAAGATAATTTTTAATAATTTTTAGTGTATTTGTCTATAAATCATCAAGGCACTCAAGTTGACTTGTGCCGGACTTAACATTTTCTGCACCATCTCAATAACTATTCGCTATGCGCTTGGTGTTGATGGTGTCTACCCCAACTAAATCGGTCATTGCGGTTCTAATGAGCATAACATTAATGCAATAGGAGAACTAAAAGTTGGCCATCGCGAAAATTGGTAATAAGAGTCACTTGCGCCAAAGAGTATGTTCTGGGAAAGTGCCTGTGGCCCAACTTCCATTGGTCCCAAAATCAAAATTTTGGTACTGTATCTAACTAAGTTTGGACCCATTTGATGACACTTGATGCATGCAAGAAGTTCTTTCTTGAGTTATTGATATTTCATCAATGTGTTATAAATTGTTATAAATTTCATTATGGTGCATCGCGATGGCTCAAAATTTTAACCCCCATGGGATCCGTGAAGATATAGATGAAATTTATAGAAATTTTTATTCCTTTTTTTTTTACCATTTGGCAACGTTTGCGCACCGGTAGAATAATGAAATCGAAAAAAATAAAAAAACGCACCCCCCTAATAAGCATGCCATCGACCCAACTTAATTTAGCACATATTATAATTAGTTTAATTAAATTGGAATTGCATGCACATTAATATCTTGTATTGTGTAAATAAATAAAAAATACAGAATGTCTTGTTAAACAGTAGGTCTGTTGGAGGCCTATGTTAACGTATTTGCTTGATTTATACAGTACAGTATATGATGCAGCATTGCATATACAGTATATTATACAGTAGCTGGTATGTATTATGGACTCTATAATATCTGTGTATATGTATATATAATACAGTTAACTAACACAAGAGATACGGCACGACGAAGATATCCAACTGTGTGGGTAAATTGTAATACCCCCACACTTTTACGGTCATTGACCCACCTCCCTCATGCACTCATAATGTAAATTATATATTACAGTACGTACGTTGCTTGTAAATCAATAGGGCAGCAACATTACAGATGTTTATAAATTTTAGCAGTTAATTAAGTTTTACAAGTTGTTAGTGAGTAATCCCAAACCAATAGACGACATAATTAGAATGGTAATAACTGTGGATGAACTGAGGAAAGGTGTGAACGCATATTGAGGCCCAAAACCTACTATTAGATATTGTGTATCAACAAACCGAACAATGATGCAATAAGTACTGCAGGAGGTATAGTACAGTAAGGTCAATGCTTATAACAATGAAAGAGACTATTAATAGATTGGGGGTTTTACTGGGAACTACTCACGGTTGAGCCTGAGGGAGGGTAGCTAACATTTTGGTGTATAACAGGTGAAGGTTTTATTCGGATTATTATTAGAGATTAGTCAGATGTTTAGTTGTACTACTACTACTAGGTCGAGCGAACTCAGACAGTGGAAATGAGATCCTTCCAGGCTTCCCGATTCTCCATAGTTGTCGCAATTTCGTTTCTCCCAAGTTCAGTATCCCTTTCAAGTTGTTCTATATATGTTATGGCCGGTCGTCCACGACTACGCTTTCCATGAGTTGGTTGCCAGAGAAGTAGATCTGGTATGACCTCGTCTTTACTTCGCCAGCAGTACCCATTGAATCTTAATCTGCGTTCACGGGGGGGTGGTTGATACAGGTGGTATTGTACCATAAAGCTCGGCGTTTGTCATGTGTTGTCTCCAGCTGATGTTTAGGGCTGCCCTTAGTAGTCTTGTGTAGCAACCATCAATTCGTTGTTCAAGTGATTTAGTCAGTGTCCAGGTCTCACCCCCGTATAAAAATACACTTTCCACCGTGGCTCGAAAGAACTTAGTCTTCAGGTGCCTGGAGAGATCTGACTTCCAGATGGTATCCATTTTTGATAGAGCTACACAAGCCTTTGGTTTCCTGACTTCTATGTCCTTCTTGCTACTCTCTATCCATGATCCAAGGTACTGGAAGTCATTGACCTTCCTTAGTTGATTATTATCAATGGTTGTCAAGTTTCCATCAACATTAAAGGTCATGAATTCGGTCTTGGTGGCATTTATATGCAATCCAACCTCCTTAGCAGCCCTCTCCACTTTATTTAGTAGAAGCTGTGCATCTGCTAGCGTATTAGAGAGCAGGGCGATGTCATCCACAAAGTCGGTGTCTGTGACTGTAGTTGCCGGATATCTACTCCCAGATATCCCAGATCTGGGAGTATGGGATCTGGATATCTACTCCCAGATATCCCAGATCTGGGAGTATGGGATCTGGGAGAGGTGTGAATCCCAGATCTTCACCCTTTGTGGCCGTCCTCATTGCGTATTCCAGCACAATTACAAATATTAATGGTGCTAATGTGTCACCTTGCAGTACGCCAGCCAGGATTGAGAAAAACTCAGTTTCACCATCTGGTGAGAGTACCTGCGCTTCTGTGTCACAATACAGAGTGTGTTACAAGTTTAGTAGTGATTATTGTCAATATTACGGTATATATTGTGTTTCTGATTAACAACTTCATTCCTTAGGTGCATTTCTACATTAAATGTCACCTTTCCTATAACTCTCCTATATTACTTTACTGTTGTATATTATTGTGTTATTGGTATTACGCTACTTCGCACCGTACGTGCAATAGCTATTATTGGCTATATAATAATTTTAATAGCTATTAGATATTAGTTATTGCCTGGTAATTGCCATCATATTGTAAGTCAAACCGAACCCTCTTATTTTTAACATTGATTCCGGGGTCTAACACATATCCTCGACAGGCCACTTGTGGACCGACAGCGGGTTCCCTGAGCGAAACCGGAAGTCACGTGGGAAGGGAGGTAGGCGGCATTCTACTAGGGAATCACCTAAGGATCGGATAAGGGTCTTTCGATTATCACACAC
>JAUCBJ010003927.1:0-41256 GCA_032718475.1 Nemertoderma westbladi
GTTAGAGATGACATATAATTCAGTGTTGGCTGAACAAGATGTTTAGGATAATTATTGCGAACGTGACAATTGCGATCCTGACAATTGAGACCCAACAAATTTCTCTAATGGTTCGCGATTGTCCGGGGTGCAATATAAAATTGAGAATACTTTTGGGTCAACAGCTCCATATGTTAAAACGAAGCTACAGTAAATTAAGTATAGCTACTGTGAATATAAGAACCGTATCCAGACATGTTCTCACTTCGGATTTCCAATTATTCACTGGATGCAGTGATATCCAGTGGTTCGAAGGTCTAATAGGCCGAACAGTTCTAAATATGGTCTCAACTACCGGTCTAATTGTACACTGTAGTCTTCCCATTAGGGTCCGCCAACCACTACTAAAACCCGGCGAACAGTAGTGGAAGAATCGAATAATCTTCTTATTCACTGCCGTTCAGCTACTGCTAACTATGGCAAACGTGTAACCTCACCAGGGCAGAGCTACGCTTTCAAGTTGGGATGAATGGGGGCACTGCGTCGCAGGATAATTTAATTTTATAATTTTATCCGAAAATATCTCAATATTAAGCATCTGAATACCAAATATGCTTACACCTGGGTTAAACAGCTGTCGATAGTACCGGATTACCAAAGCTTTCAGTGCCAAGTACAGTCCCAATCCCAATAAGCATTAACTTGGTCATTTTGGCGGCCAAAATAACCAAAATGGCCAAATACAAACTGCGGTATTCATGAAAGGAACTCCTGAGGCATGTAGGCTTGTCAATCACAGCCAGTGAATAGAGGCTCAGTGTAAGTAAAGCCCAGCATGTTGGCACTTACGGTAGGTAGAGAAGGGCTCCAGTGTAGTAACGGCTGGACTCGCCACTGTAGTAAACATGCCTGTAAGAGTGCAGTATGAGGCGCCCTAACTTATTATTTTCTACATATTATTTTTTACTAATCTAATAATTAACACACCTTTACCTGTCACTTAGCTTATAAGCAGTGTGCTAGCACTTGCAGCGTAATAATTAATTAATTATTTACTTTTATTCTTTTCGATTGGTAATAAAAATAACAAGTTCATATATTTAATTCGTAAAATTTCTTTAAAATATGAGAAAAGTACTTTACACAGATTTTTCTTTATTTAGCTGTTTAGTACGCTATAAATATACATGCTCTCATAAATACAGTTAGGGGGGGGGGGGGGGTGGGGGGGGAAACTGGATCCAATAAAAATTCATCCCTCTCCAGGGGAAATTTGACGCAAATAACAGTTGATTACTCTCAAAAATAAAACTGTTACCTGTTCATTTTTGTTTAATTTATTGTTTTGGTTAAAATAACGTGCCACTGCTCCTTTCCCTAAATTGAGAAATTAACAATGAGGCTGGGTATTAATTCGCCAAGGCGAGTTTTGTGTCCTGCCCCCCCCCCCCCCCCCCCCCACCCTGTCGCGATAAATAATAATTATATAATCAAAAAATCACCCAAATATGCCGACTCTGTTAGCACAGAGCCAGAGCCTGATATTGTAATATTTTCAGTTACTATCGCCCTCGAATTCAGACCCAGCTACTAGAAATAGGCCAGGCTGCCTAATGTGAATTTCATCAGTATACCGAACTCGTTCGAGACAGAGTGTCGCTATTTAACAGCCGCCTCTCGCTCTGTAACAGACTCAGCTACTAACCATAGAACTATAATTAGGGCGCCTTCATACAGAACGTTGCCATTTCATAATGACTCTAAACTAAAGCTACACGAAGGAAAAGGTGGGAAGTGATTATCTAATAATATCACACATAATCCGATTATTATACATACTCCTCCTTTTAACAAAGCCGCATCCAACTAACTCCCTTATTTCGTATTAGCCTGTGCTGTATCAATGCCTCAGTGCGTGGTCTCTCCTCTCTACTACAACTACAAGGCCCGACTCAGCTCCGGCTAAGTTAACAATCTGTCAATAATATAAATGAAACCGAACCGACATTCAGTCAGAGCAACCAAATGGATGGCCAACTACTAGGATCGGCATGCAGCATTGCAGCTGCATTTTTAAGAATGCTGTGCCGGCTTATCGACAAAATTGCAAAGAAACAACTCCCTATCACCCATGACATTTGCTAGATTATCCACATCTTCAAGGCCAGTGTCCTTTAAGATGCGTCTCAAGAAAGTCATGGGCTGTCCACCATGCGTATTCACTCCATGAGGCTGCCAAAGTACAAGATTATGCAGTGGTTGGTCCTCACGGCGAAAGCAATGTCCTGCAAAGCGGAGGCGATTTTGTTCTAGTGTCAAGCTTGAGGGAACCAATGAGACACCTCCAATGTTATATAGTGTCTGGTTGGAGATGTGTGCATTGTACTTGACACAATGAACCCGGCGTGGCATTCTTGTGAATGTGCCGTCCAGAGATTTGGTGTCCTCAGCAGTTAGAGCCCAGCATGGACTCCCATAGAGGAGAACTGGAACTACTGCTGCTCTAAATAATCGGAACTTAAGTTTCCGAGTAATTCTTGGTGACTTCCAAATCCGGGAAAGCCTATTCAAGGCTGCCCATGCCTTTCCCTTACGTATTCGAAGGTCCTCACCTGACTTCCGGATCCATGATCCCAGGTAACATAAGTCATCCACATGCTCAAGCATACCATCGTTTGTGCTTATGCTCATCCGATCAGAGCTCAAAGTTAACTGTCAAAATTTTGGTCTTTCTGGAGTTAATAAAAAGACCAACACTAGAAGCAGCATGTTCTAATGAGCTGAGGAGCCGTTGGGCTCCCTCTAGTGATTCTGAGAGTACTCCTACGTCATTAGCAAAGTCTAGATCAGTTAGGTACTTGGCAGGATTTCCTCGACTTCTGGAGCCAGTAGGTGGAGTTATCATCACCCCATCATCATTATTATGATCTATGGACATGCGTAGAACATAGTCAACAACAATTATGAACAAGAATGGTGCAAGTGTGTCTCTTCAAATAACACTTCAAATGGTTCTGTGTCACCGTCAAAAGTAGACACAAATGTTGTTGAACCATCGTATACTGATCTGATTGCTGCAATAATTTCATCAGGAATCCCATATAATGAAAGTATGCTGAACATACGTGATCGAGAGACTGAATGAAAGGCCTTGAAGAAGTCAACAAAGATAACAGCCAGATGCCTGTCTTTCTTTTTTGATAACTCTTCAATTATCCTTCTAATTGCCAAAATGGGCTCCATGGTCCCACGACCTTTACGGAACCCATTCTGATTTCCACGGAGCAGTCTCTCAATGGGATCCCTGATAAGATTTAATAGAATTCTATTGTATAGCTTTGCAGCAATCGAGATCAATGAGATTCCCCGAAAAGAACCATAGAGTGTTAGGTTGCCCTTCTTGGGAACTGGCTCCAACTTATTTGTTTTCATTTCTTGTGGGACTCTTGTTGTTCGGTACATGTCTACTATGATGAGATAGATGAGCTTTAAACACTCAGGTATTTTAAAGACCTCAGGGGGAACACCATCTACTCCACTGGCACGATTGGTCTTAATGCTCTTTGCAGCAGCCTTCACTTCTGCAAAGGAGATATCACCAATGGGAATATCTGGGAGTACAGATTAAGACACTTTTACTGGTGATTCAGCCTTAACCTTGGTGGTTGGTTGGCTTTTTCGACCAGCAAGCAAGTTGATCGATTTCCATGCCTGGGATGATTGCCTGCTGTCGTCAGCATCATTGATGGCATCAACCTGTTGGTTTATTAGCTCCTGTAAATTAACAGAGTACTGCCTGTTCAGGGACCTAGATACAGCCTTAACTGCATTCTTGGCCGCTGTACTGTAGTCTGTTTGAGTCCGGACTCTTTCTGCGCCTTGTAGAGGTCATTTCGGCACTGAATTTTGTTGTCAGTCCAGGGGGCCCGTTTCCTGTTTCGAGGGTATACAGGCACTGTTTCTGCATCTGTGCAAAATGGGCTCCATGATCCCACGACCTTTACGCAACCCATTCTGATTTCCACGGAGCAGTCTCTCAATGGGATCCCTGATGCGATTTAATAGAATTCTATTGTATAGCTTTGCAGCAATCGAGATCAATGAGATTCCCTGAAAAGAACCATAGAGTGTTAGGTTGCCCTTCTTGGGAACTGGCACCAACTTATTTGTTTCATTTCTTGTGGGACTCTTGTTGTTCGGTACATGTCTGTACATTCAGTCAGAGCAACCAAATGGATGGCCAAGGAGACGGACTGTCTGGACATAGCTGAGTCGAGTTAAATCGCTTCACCAAAACGACCAAGTAGCCCATAGGAAAACACTACATTTTTTTTGGCGATTTTGGTCATTTTGGCCGCCAAAACGACCAAGTTAATGCTTATTGGGATTGGGACTGTATGTCTATACAGTCCAACCTTCCTGCAATCAACTAGTCAAAACAAATGAATGAATAACGTTGTAGCTAATATTTTGTCCGCAAAAATAGTACTGACAGGTTTTATTACAATCACTTAACTTATGTACTAAAATAAAATAATTGAGAGAAATTAAACCCCAATGGTCCCTAATCAGGCAAAATAAATGCATTTGAGTACTACTCATTTATTTTCGAGTCAACTAAGCTGGTACACAATGCGTCTATTAATTCCAACCTGTACCTAAATAATGCGCTAATACTACGCAAATAGCTAAGTATTTCAGTCCAAATTAAAATAATATTAAAGGTGCGCATCCCTAATTTAAACAATTTCGCCTTATATCGCGCTACATTTATACTAAATTTTAGCCAAAACAGGTTTTAATATCGAATCAGTTAGTTGGTTGGATATTGGTTATCAAAATAGGTTGGACTAAAATACCGATTAATCGGACTTGGAGTAAATACCGATGGTGTTTCCTGCCTTTCAATAATGGTCACCAACTGTCACCAAAATCCGAGTGTGAAGCAGAACCCCCCAAGGAAACCGTCCCACCCTATAGTATTGTTCCCAAACTATGCCTGGGTACTTCCCTTAAAGAATAGAAAACTCCTGCAGCCTGTCATCTTTGTCCACAACTCACAAATGCGCTCTTCGCTCTCCTTCTACTCCATAGTGCAGTCTAACATGGTACCGGTAAGCCAATGTAAGATAAAGAAAATGCAGTAGAGCAAAAACTCTGTCGCGTTAGTAGACAGGTTACATATTAATTCTATCAATCTGTTGAATTCATGGTACAAAACAACAGCATCATGATCAGCATATGAAATGTACTTAAATTCAACAAAAGAACAAAATCTATCAAGAAGAATCACTCATACACAGTCAGGAAGAACAGATTCCTTTCATTACAGCAGTTGGGATGGATAAGCCAATCATGGAACAGAACAGTAACCCTACAATATTATGGTAATACACAAAATAGTCCCTTACACGAACTATTAGGTCTTAGTGAATTACACATAGGGATTAGAGTGTCTATACATTTTACTATCAAAATCGGTTGTGGTGGCATTCCTAAGTAATACTACTGTAAAATAAATGGTATGTTAGTTATAAATGTTATGGTTATGAATGTAACCGTTGCGCTCAAGTAAATATCAATGCACTCAAACGTTCCCCTATTCCTCTAAAATGTCCGCTAATTCTTATCCCTTCCCAATTTTCTATAATAATTATTAAGATTAACCTATGTAAATACTGGATATAAATACAGTAAAACAGTACTACAGTAAAATAAAATATAGCTATTTAAAGTTGAATCTAGACGCCTAACAGTATTGTTGTATGCAACTCTTAAACTATTCAAAGAGGATTTAGTAAAATATTTATCCGCCCAAAGTGCATTACAATAAAAGTTGTAACAAAATCTATGATAAAGACAAATTTTTACTGGTATAGATCAAATGCTAAAATTACGAATAAGCATATTAACTCTTGCATAAAAACATTTAGTTTCATTGTTAATATCAACATCTTCACAAAAATCCTCTGAAAGATAATACCCTAAGTACTTAAATTTTGAAACACATTCAAGCGGGATGTCATTGAGTAAAATAGGTATGTCGGAAATAAATGTATGCAAAAAACAATGCACTTTCCAGGAACAAACATTTTGATTTCTTTGCATTTAAAGATAAGGAATTGTTAGATTATGTATTGTTAGGGCTCTAGTAGACCCTGGCTTGGTGGTGGTTAGATCCAACCTACTGGTCTTTTAGCTACCGGTCCTCTTCTGGTATTCCGGTATTCAGTCTTTCCTATCTTCTAGGTCTGTAGGTACAGTTACCGTTACCGGTACCTACTGTACTGCTGTCCTGATGTGCTGTATGGTGGTGGGTGTGTTCGTTGGTCTGTTGGTTCTTATTATTGTTTGATATGCTGTTCTGTATGTCGACCATTAATAAACTGATGCAGCTGGTATTCATTTATTTCCGATCCCAATATGGTGCAGTGATGTACTTGATGTTCCTACAACCCTATTCAAATGGTGGACATTCCAGCGCATTCAGCAGGTTAGATAATTCAACATTATTCTACCGGTCGCCTCTACTGATTCTGATCTAGGCCTAGCTACCTACCTATACTTCTGGTGGTGTACCTACTCCAGTATTCTTCTAAACTAAGCCCTTGGGACGGACAGTGGAGTGACTCGCGCTGGTTATCGTTGTCGTTGTGTAGCTACTACGTTGGTGAAAAACACAGCGACGACGGTAGCCTACATCGGCGCTGAGGACCTTGCGCTGTCCGGGGGCCGTGAGGGGTAGGCAGCGATGCCCGCTAGCCTAATTATAACTACCGGTACCTATTCAATTCACATTCAGCAGTCAGGCGGTATTCCAGTCTGCCAGTATTCAATAACTACAGATTTTGGCTGATTTGCGTGCAAAAGTTTTGCACATTTTTGCAAAAATTTTTCTTTTCGGATTTTTCAAATTTTTTCGGATATTTAATTTCCTGAAATTTCTCTAATATTCAACAGTCAGATATGCCTACTAAAGCTGAACTCGAAACCGAACTGGAGGTTTTAAGAGAACAGTTGGCGGCTGGTCGTGGTAATCCTGATCCCACCTCAGCTCTTCTACATGCTTTAGTTAAATCACAACGCGATTTGGCTGATTCCTTAGCACAATCCCAAGCCCAAAATGCCCATCAATTTCAACAATTACTTGGTCAACCACATCAACCTGTAGTTCATCAGGCTGACTCAACCCCTCGTAATCTTCAAATTAAAGCACCAATTGCTTTAGAACCGGATTTCAGTTTAGCAAAATTTGAAACTTGGAAGTCGGTTTGGGTGGATTATTATTCTGCATTTCAGATGGATAGAATGGCTAGGGATAGGCAAATCTGTATTTTCAGGAGTTACCTTTCTATAGGTATGCGCTCTACACTGGAACAAGTTATTGACATTCCTCCTGACACACATGATAATCCTTTAACAGTTCAGGTGTTAATAGATTGTATTCAAAGTTATTTTCGTGGTAAACGGAATATAGCCCTTGATTGTGTTCAGTTTGATAATAGGAAACAACGTCAAAGTGAAAATTTTGATAGCTACCTGGTTGCTATTAAAGATCTTGCTCGAGATGCTGATCTATGTCGTCATTGTTTCGATCGGCGGTTGACTACTCGAATTATGTCTGGTATTTCTTGCGAGGACACCAGATCTAAACTTCTTGCATTGACTCCATTTCCATCGCTTGAAGATGCTGTAAATCTTTGTAGGTCTGAGGAATCAGCCCAAGCTGGAGTTCAGGATTTAAAAAACCCTTCAATCAACCAAGCTTCTCGACAATCTCGTTTTCACAACAAAAAGCCTTATAATTCCAGGCACAACAATTCTTCTAAATCCAATTCCAGAAACAATTCTTCAACTACTGGCCCTATAGTTTGTTATGGTTGTGGTAAAACAGACCATAAACACGCTGACTGTCCAGCAAGGAACAAAGATTGTTCTTATTGTGGCAAGGAAGGCCACTTTGCCAGTATTTGTCGGTCTAAACAAAATAATTCGAATTCATCTTCAATACCTAAGACAAAACCCATTAGCCGCATCACCCTCAATTTGGTTGGAAGCCATAATCGACAAGCTTCGAAAGTATTTCTGAACTTCTGTCATATCGCAACAGGACATTTATTCGGTTCTCTCAAAGCAACTCCAGATACTGGTGCTGAGGCCACTGTTGCCGGCTTAGATTTTCTTCAGGCCCTTTCTATTGACCAAGAAAATTTACTTCCACCAGACCATGATGATCTTTCTGCTGCTAATGGTAGTCTTCTTTCATGCATTGGTCTCCTCCACACCACAATTTCCTATGGTGAATATTCAACTCATGAGCTTATCTGCATTTGTGAAGAAGTCAATGGAATTCTTTTGGCATGGTATACTTGTCAAAACCTAGGAATTATTTCAAGTTCATATCCAGAACCAGTGGCAGAAATTCAGTCTGTTGCTTCTTCTAATTCTTCTAATATGTCACCTATTGGTATTAAAAACTCAATTCCAACAACATCATTCAAGGTTGACTTCCATCTTTCTGATGAACCTTCGCCTTCAGAATGGGATACTGTTAAGCAGAAACTCATAAAGGCTTATTCTGATGTTTTTGACCAAGATGACAAACTTCGTCCAATGAATGGCCCACCCATGACCATTTCATTAAAAGATGATGCCCAACCATATGCTATTCATACAGCCAGGCAACTTCCTTTAGCCATTAGAGACTGGGCTAAAGCTCGCTTAGAGAAAATGGTTGAACAAGGTATTATTTGTCCAGTTCTGGATAACGAACCAACTGATTGGGTCCATCCTCTTGTTGTAGTTCCTAAACCAACAGGCGGTTGGCGCCTTTGTGTTGATTTGACTAAACTAAACAAACATGTTAAACGTCCGTATCATCCATCGGTTACTCCTCGTGAGGCTGTCAATTCGATTTCTCCATCAGATTGCTTCTTTTCTTCATTAGATGCCAAGGATGGATATTGGCAGATACCTCTTGATGAATCCAGTCAGAATTTAACAACATTCATTTCCCCTTGGGGTCGATTCAAGTTTCTTAGGAATCCCATGGGATTAACTTCAGCACAAGATGTGTTTTGTCTTCGTGGTGATATAGCTTTACAGGGATTGGATGGCATTGCTAAAGTAGTTGATGACATTCTAATTCATTCTTCCGATAGTCACAGTCATCTCGCACATATTATTGCCGTTCTGGATCGGTGTCGTGAACACCAGATCAGTCTCAAAGCTGCGAAATTCAAATTAGCTACCCCTGAGGTGTGCTTCGCAGGATATATAATTAGTAGTAATGGTATTCAAGCGAATCCTTCCAAACTTAATGCTATTGCTGACTTTCCTGTTCCGACCAACATTTCTGAACTTAGATCTTTCTTGGGTCTTGTGAACCAACTAGGTGAGTTCACTTCCTCTATTAGCGAAAAGGCAGGCCCTCTTCGGGACCTTCTTAAAGTTAAAAATGTCTTCTGTTGGTCAGAACCCCAAGAAACTGCATTTCAAGCAGTTAAGAAAGCTCTTGTAAGTCCTCCAATTCTAGCTCCATATGATCCATTGCTGCCTACAATGTTGCAGACAGATGCATCACGTTTGAAGGGTCTTGGTTTCTCACTTCTTCAGAAACACGACAGCTTTTGGAAACTCATTCAGTGCGGTTCAAGATTCATAACTGACACTGAATCACGTTATGCAATGATAGAGCTTGAACTGTTAGCCGTCTTATGGGCTACTAGGAAGTGTAAGGTGTATCTTATGGGTCTCCCATCATTCGAGTTGGTAATTGACCATAAACCTCTTTTTCCTATCCTAAACAATTATACTTTGGATATGATAGACAATCCCCGAATCCAACGTCTTAAAGAGAAACTCACCCTTTATTTTTTCAATACAACATGGAGAAAGGGAAGTGAACATTCCATTCCAGACGCACTTTCCCGTGCCCCTGTTTCGGATCCTACTCCAGAGGATATTCTTTGTGATACAGATGTCAATGACCATGTTTCTGCAGTCATTCGTCACGTGTCTACCTCAATTGTTGTCTCTGATGCTCCAAGTCATCTCAAGGATTCATATATTGAGTCTATCCGATCATCTGCAAAGGATGATATTTCTTACATGGCTTTGGTGGATGCTGTTATTTCTGGATTTCCCTCAACATCCACACAATGTTCTGTGCACATACGCCCATTCTGGAATGTGCAACATCAGTTATCTTGTGAAGATAATCTTCTTTTATTAGGTTCCCGGATTGTAATTCCATCTTCCCTCCGCAAGAATGTCCTGAAGCACCTTCATGATGCACATCAGGGCATTGAACGTTCTAAGAGGAGAGCTAGGCAAACTGTATTCTGGCCTGGTATCAATAGCCATATTACAAACATAGTCAATTCTTGTCCCCAGTGTCAACTTTATCAACCAAGTTTACCTAAAGAGTCTCTCCAAAGCGACCCTCATCCATGTCTTCCAATGGAGGATTGCTCTGCTGATCTTTTCTACTTCAGCACCTGGTCATACCTGGTTTATGTCGATAGATATTCTGGGTGGCCATGCGTTCATTCTTGGCGTGCCGATCCTTCCAGCTCTAAAGTTATTTCAGCTCTTCGAGGATGGTTCAAAGATTTCGGTATTCCAAAATGCCTTCGTTCTGATGGTGGTACACAATTTAATTCAGCACGTTATCATGATTTCTTATCCGAATGGAATATCATCCCTGAGTTTCTACTCCTGAGTATCCTCAGTCTAATGGCCATGCAGAGGGGGCTGTAAAGGCCATGAAATCATTGATAAAAAAGTTAGATATCAAAGGAGATCTAAACTCTACTTGCTTTGTTCGTGGTTTGCTGGAATGGAGAAATACTCCTAAAGAACATGGTATGTCTCCAGCTCAACTGTTGTTCGGTAGATCCCTCCGTTCCACTATACCAGCTCATTCGTCCACACTGGCAGGTGATTCATTCCCTATCCCTGGTCCTTCAACGTCTTCAGCAACTGAATCATATTATAATGATCATGCTCACGACTTAACCCCGATTCCTATTGGTTCCCGAGTTTGCATCCAGAGTGCACATTCCAAACTATGGAACAAATCTGGTATCGTCCTTTCCCGTGGTACTAGGCGAGATTACAGGATAGAACTAGACAATGGTCGGGTGTATTGGAGAAATCGTCGTTATCTGCGTTCCATCCCAGAGGACTCTTCTCTTCGTGACATAACGCCTCAAAAACAGGTACAGTTCGCTGATGATCTTCCCAGGCGCAGTTCGAGAACTCACAAGCAACCAGCAAGATTCGGAGTTCAATGAACTGACCTATTGGTGGTGGTTGGATTTTTTTTTTTTCAGTACAAATGTCTCCTACATTGTTCTTGGGGGAGATGTTAGATTATGTATTGTTAGGGCTCTAGTAGACCCTGGCTTGGTGGTGGTCGACCATTAATAAACTGATGCAGCTGGTATTCATTTATTTCCGATCCCAATAGGAATTAATATAAGCTCTGCATATTCGCAACAGATATCTACAAGACACTGAAGATCAGCTGGAGTAGTTGAAATTATGCAGATATCCTCAGCATTAATTAAGTGATTAACGCAGGTATATCCTAAATTGGCACCAATATTAGAGTTCGAAAGAGAACCATCCCAAAGAACTTGCATGGCTAGGTGATCGTACCATAGTAGTAAATTATTATTTCTTTAATAGCAAAAATACAAAATTCAGTTCCCAGTTTCTGCTTTTATCCGAATTGGTTATAAGTAGTAATAATATGAGATTCAATCATACTTAAAATAATAGATTCAAAAATCTTTGACATAATATTTGACAGAGCAATAGGCCTGTAGTTACTCGAAACAGATGCAGCTTCGCTGATGTCTTTAACAACATGCAATAAATATGAATATATAAACTTAATATATAAAAATCCATGTATAAAAAAACAAGTAAACAGTATATATAATGCTCGGATTGCAAACTGTCACGGCCGCTAGTCTTATTGGATTTCAGACTATTAATGGCCTGAGTAACATCAGACGGGGAACAAGCATTCCAAGATCGAATTTGGGTTCATTAATATAAACATCACCTCATCATAATATAATGTATAAACATCAGCTGAATTTGATATTTTACAATTAAATAGTTTATTAAAATGGTTTCCCCATTAATTGCAAATATTTTGGCACCAATTTCCCCATTCATCACTTGTGTGACGGGATCAGAGGATCCCGACCGGTTGATTTTAGGTAGGCGTCACCACACGGTTGAGAAATAAGAGTTGATTGTTGTCGTTCCAGTGTTATTAATAAGGTCGAAATATAATATATGGTATAAGATATGATGGCACAGTTTAGGTGATAAGATAATAGTCATGTACCGGTAATTGCAGAATAATAATTGGTGACGGTGGTGACGGTACTAAAGTGTCACCATACTGTCCTACGTGACTGAGATAACTGACTGATTATTTCTACACTACCTTGGCCTCTATACCTAGCGGATGCTCTCCTCTCCCATTGGTTGATATACCAATTCTCGGCTCCCACCTCTGTGGGAGTGCTTCCCCCCCACTGCTGTCACTTTCCCCCTCCAGGAGGTTTAACCTCTGACCTCCCTTTGTGTGGCCCTTTGGGGGTTTGTTGTCCCCGTTATTGGTTGTGCGATACGAGGTAAATTGGGGATTAACCTCGTATCCCCAATATTGCTAAAAGGGCCCCGTTTCCCAACTTTATGGGGTGGTGAGAGGAATTGAATCCGCTCACACTCCCCCCCATGCTATCTTCCCAGTGAGAGGATAGCATCACCAATGAGTGCGCTTCAATTCCGCTGGATCCCAATCTACTATCAGGTGTGGGGTGGAGTTCTCTTACTTGGAGTCGACTTTCCAGGCCACTCCCTCTGGGTATGATGTTACTACCCTCTCTTGGTGCAACTCCGACCTATGTTGCACCAAGATATCTGGCGTCTCTGTTCGAGACAATTGTGGATTTCTCTCACACAATTTTATCTCCCCACTACTCTCTCCACTCTAACTCCGCTCTGACTGACTCTAACTTCTCCACTCTCACCCTGATTCTCCTCTACTTCTCTTCTACCTTCACTCTAACTTTCGGACCCCCTGTCCCTCACCCTGCCTCTTACTCCTCCCCCCCCCCCCCCCACACTTGAATTGCACTCGCATTCTCTGCCCGCGTTCTATACTCGATTCCTCCATTACCTTCACTCTAACTTTCGGACGCCCTGTCCCTCACTCTACCTCTTACTCCTCACCCCCCCCCCCCCCCCACACTTGAATTGCACTCGCATTCTCTGCCCACGTTCTATACTCGATTCCTATTCGCTCCTGACGCTTCTCCCCTTCTGTGCCGTCGCACACCCTTACTCCTACTCTAGCAGCTGTCAACTCGAGTTTCGGGACCGATGCTGAATCTGGCGGCATCGACTTTGCTTTGCTGAATTCAAGTCTGGGCTTATGGGTCCCCTCTCGTTGTACTAGGTAGAGTGCCGCTCCGTATGCTTCCAACGACGCATCGGAGAACATGTATAGATCCAGATTCGTCATGTCCCCATCCGGGAAATATATGCGTGGCATGCTGTATGTCCCCATCTGTTCTAAACCCTCCGTCCACTTACTCCACTGCTTGCTGATCTCTTCCAGGACCTCTGTATCCCACTCGTCCTTTAGCTTATATACTTTCTTAAGTATTTGCTTCCCCGTGACTAATAGTGGGGATGCTAGGCCTAGGGGATCGTATATCCTTGCTATGTACGATACATAGCCCCTTTTGTGTGGATGTCCGCGCCCTCTTGGCTCAGCTCGTACTTGAACTCATCTGTCTCTCGGTTCCACACGATCCCTAGTGCCTTCTGCTTCCTAGCGCCCTCTTGTTCGCCATGTCCTGTCCCTTGACTGTCGTGGGATTATCCATGGTCGACTCTGGCCTCCTGTCCTCTATGGCTTTCATAAACTCTTCTGAGCTGGATTGGAACTTGGTCAGGTTGAACCCGGATCCCTTCAGGATGTCGTGAACCTCGCGCCCTGTATCCAGTAGTTCTTTAACCGTGTTTCCAGACTCCATTCCATCATCTACATAGAAGCCGCGTCGAATCATATCGACGGCTTTGGCGCTATACTTCTCCTCTTTCCCCTCTACTGTATCACTCACAGCCACAGTCCTCATAAATGAGGACGACTTGGCTCCCATATTCTGCACCACCATCTTGTACATCGGTATTGTTGACAGTTCCTCATCGCCGTTGTACCATAGGAAGCGCTGGCTGTCACTATCCTCCTCCATCACATGGACTTGGTTGAACATGCCTTCAATGTCGCAAGTGAAGGCGTGCCTCCCGTTTCTGAATCTGAGCAGGACCTCGATTCCTGAGTTGTAGATATTAGGACCCTCCAGCAGATAGTCGTTTAGGCATTTGCCGTTGGTCTTAGCCGATGCGTCAACTACCATCCGCAGTTTACCTTTCTTCGGGTCTAGAGCCACGTGAAGTGGCAGGTAATAGGTCCTGTCCGTGTTCGGTTCGTCGACCGGTAATTCCACGGCCCATTTTTATGAATGTACTCATTCTTTTCGGGGCTCCGTTTTAACGTTTGCTTCAATTTACGAAGCCTCGTAAGTACCATTCCCTTGTTGTAGGGTAGCGGTAATTTTGGTTGTTTCCACACCATTCCTATGGTGTATCGCCCCTCATCGCATCTCATCGACTCCTTTACACTTTGTATTGCCTGTTTATCCTCTACCGAGGTTCCGACCCCGGTCTCTTTCAATCCCTCAAAATCCTGCCTAAGTAGTCTCCTGAGCTGCTCCTCCGACCCTTCATCTTCCATCTCCCTCATGGTTCCCGCGAACATGCACCCTGATGTCTCCGACATCCTAAACGGAATCTTGGTCCTAATTGGGCCGCTTAGCGTCCACCCGAATGGTGTTAAAATTGCCACTGGGTCACACTGTCTGTCTTCGCCGAAGACCATCTGCATTCTCTCGTGGGCCATCGGGCAGTCCATTCCTACTATAATGGATACCTTCCTAACGTCCACCTCTGGTATTGAGAAGTCGATACTGTCCAGGAATCTATATTGTTCGACCTCAATGTTCGTTGGTCGCCTGGCGTTGATATTTATCGATTCTATCACCTGGATGGGGTCGATGGTTGCCCCATAGTCGCATCCCGGTGCTATCGCTGCTATCCCGCACCGTCCGGTCCTCATCTCCAGGACTTCATCTCTGCTGGAGATGGTTGTTACCGCCATTCTACTTGGCCTCGTTCTCAATCCTATCTCTTCGGCCACCCAATTCTCGACCAATGTGAAGGCTGCTACACTGTCGACCAGCATCAGCGTGGTTACTGATCGATTGCCTTCTCCGATCACCCTCACTGGTACTACCCCGAGTAGTACCGTTCCTCTCTTCTTCGCCCCTACGGTGCTTGTTGCCATTGTCTGTCGTTTGCCTTGACCGAACTTAATTGGTGTTTCCTTGCATTGGTTAGCTCTATGTCCACCTGTCATACATCGAGGACAGACTTCGTTCCTCCTCGCGTATTCTATCTAATCTTCTCTGGGCAGTGCTTGCCAATATCTGCAGTTCATGGTCTGATGAAGTGTGTTCGTGTGCAATTGGCATTTGTTGTTTGGGTTATAGCCGTCCTTATATAGTGCGCTGCGTATCGCACTTGCATTCGTACCTAGATCCCTACTGTTCTTATTGTTTGGGTTCGGCCTACTGGGTGTGTTGGGGTTATGTTTATTTGTGTTGTTATTTTTTCCCTGTCCGCTCCTTGGTGTGGCTCTACCCCCAGCTACATGTGGACTAGCAGTCCCCTGCGTCGCCGCGTATGGCAGCGATTGTCTGAGCTTTGGCAATGCGTTCGCCGTGTTGTGTTCTGGTTTCGGCCTGTTGTATTCAGTCTTTGGCCCCTTCCCCAGACTATCCTCGCTATAGACTGGGTCTGTGATCAATTCGGCTTTGTAGTTGAGGAAGCTCGACATTTCTTCTAGGCCCAGTTCCGCACCCTTCTTCTCTTGAGTGGAGAAAGCGATTTTCCTCCACTTATTGCGCAGCCAGATCGGCAGTGCCTGCGCTATCGTGGTGATGTTATTAGATGCATTGAGTTCGTATGGCGCGTCTAGCGTCTTCAACACGATTAGCGCCTTCTCGACTTTGTTCGCAAACGTCTTTATGCTAATGGGGTTATCCTGTAGGCCACCCGATGTTATACCTCTCAGGGTCTGCAGGATGATCTTGGCCGGGTGCCCGTACTCCCTGTCTAGCGCCCGCCATGCTGTCGTGAAGCCACCCTCGATGCCCTGGTACTGCCTCACGATGTCATACACTGGGCCTCCTGTATACACCTGTAGATATTTTAGGCACTCCGCCTGCGTCAGGTTCTTCATCAATATTTCGTTGCTGTACATGCGCCGAAATGGCAGGTATTCTTCCGGCCTACTTCCATCAAATTTAAATGGCTCTACGGGTGGTAACTCGATCCTGGTCTTTAATGCATCGATTAATGTAGCCATTCACATCGCATGTGCTTCCAATGGGTTCGATGGATGCTGTACAGATTCTCCCGCTGGGTGCGGTCCGCCCGTCCTGTCTGTCGCCTTTCTTTGCGTCGGATATATCATTGGGGGTAATGGCCCCCTCCATATTTCCGTGTCGCATGATCTGTTCTCGTCCAGGGGGTTCGATGTTCTTATTCCTGTTTGAGTATATTGTTGATATTGTGATGGGGGAATGTCACCCTGCCCCCCCCCCCCCCCCCCCCTCCCCACCGGTATATTTGGTACTGGGGTTGATGTTAATATATTGGGGCCCATACACCTATCCACAATAACTCTCTCCTCCCCTGGATATATGTTATGTCCCTGCATGCTATAGTCATACTGTTGTACTGGTACCAGTACATGCCTATCCACTTCTGGTCTACCTACCGGTATGTACTCCGTGACTTCCGGGTTTAATCGGGTCGTCCACGCTGCCCTATCGCCTACATTATCTCTCCCAGCATGGCCTATAGTATGTGCAGTAAGGCCTACAGTATGTCCTGCAGTCTGTATGTGTCCCTCCGGGCCGAAGTTTAACCTTCTCGAATAATCCAAGAAGTCCTCCCTGCGGCTACCGTATCCTCGATCTGCAGCTATATCCCGTTGGGAAGTTTCTCTTCGATCCCCTCTCCTATTCTCCTCCCCGTACCGGTGGTACGCCCTGTACCCTTCTCTCAGTATATAGTACACCTCGTCAGGTCACGTTTCTCTGGGATGACGGCAATCTCCCGGAGTTCGACCCCACCGAGTCTCTGACTCCATCTCCATCCTCGCTCTCCTGTCGTTCGCAACGACACTTCTTCTACTCTCTTCCCTTCTTCTCTCTGCAGTATAGCGTCCCCGCTCATGAGATCTCTCGTCGACCTCCCGGTTAAACTGTTCTTCTTCCCTCTTCTGACTAGGCTCGACGTCTCATCGCTCGCCCTCTCGCGACGCCAACCTCTCTGTGATAGAAACCCTCTATCATTGGTCTATATAGGACCTAACTGTTAATAATGTTTGTATTCATTATAATTCAAATTAAGTATATTCACATTCAGTAATCATAATCAGTGTTTTGTCAGTGTTATAAAGTATTTAGTGTACTGCTGTACTGCCTACAGCAATTACTGCTGTAGGCCTATATATTCGTACCTAACATGTCTGTATGTGGTATGTGTTGTGAATGGGTACATCTACCTATAAAGATTAAAGGATTAATATAACTTTATATTTATGTAAATATTCATTATTGTCATTTGTCAGAAGTCTGAACCTTGATATAGGAACTTATATGGATATATCATACAGTCATAATGCTGTCCTGCTGTCAGCTGTAATGTCATATCAGCAATCAGCATATCTTATACAGTTATAATCATACTTCTGCACTTAATATCCATGACATGGCGCCCGATAAGGGGAAGGCTACCGGTACGGACAAGTAAAGACAAAGTAAAGAGTAAAGACTTGGACTGATGGTGAGTTTCTATGTTCTATTCCAGTATTTAGAAACGTCGGCTGAAACAAGAATAAGTTTGTACCGGTGTGTTATTCCTCATTCCAGTATTGCTGCAATTTCATTGACTTCTGAACTTTGATTAGGCAGTTAGGCCTAAGTGCTAAAGGCTGTAAGGGTAAGGTATCCCTGCAATTTCGGCTTTTATTGAAAGTACAGCTGTCTGGATGTACCGTACATCAGGCCAGGCTCCCATGATTGAGAGGCCAGTCTGACACTGACAGTGCGGTGTGTAATCAATATTAATTATTCACTAATTTATATGAGAGTAGCTTATACTGGGACACGCCCAGGCTACCAGGCCTATTGCAGTTAGACTGGTGACTGGTAACTATTGTCTGATTGTTTCAGCATTATACTAGCAATTTACATTCATCAAATTATCAATCACAAATCAATGCTGAAAAATGAGAATGGTTGCAAATTTAATTAATGAGACACAGCAGAACTGATCATAGGACCGGTTCATTACTAAATTTAAAACATACCTATACACTGCTATACCTACCATACAGCCATAGGCAGCTAGCTAGCTAGGAAAGGAAGACACAGAATAATGGCTACACAAATAAATGAATTGGTGAAACTAAAACGCAAACGCAGTGGGCTGAGATCCACTGTAACAACAATTAGAAACAAATTTAACCCTGATGACACAATAGAGACAAATCGAATTACTTTAGACAGACTCGGACTCCTTTTACCGCGCCTAGACGCCATAAATGAGGACATTTGGGGACATCTTGACCCAGAAACCCAAGAATTTGAGAATGATGTTGCAGTAGCTGGGGATTATGAGACTGCTATTCGCTCATTAATAAAACAGATAGAGCCAATAATAGTACCAGCAAGTGTGAGTGTAAATCTTAATGACAGCAATGCAGCTGCTATGGCAGACCTATCATCAGTGGTACAAACTCAACAATCATATTTTGACTCTCGTCTTTTGGCACAACAAGTTTTGCCAAAATTGGCGCCACCTACTTTTGATGGAAATTTGTTAAATTATGAAGGGTGGAAAAATGCTTTTACAGCTGCTGTGGAAGATTCCAAACTTCCTAACATAATCAAATTCCAGTATTTATTGGAAAGCTTGAAAGGACCGGCCAAAGCAGTAGTGGCAGGTCTACCAATTAATGAAGGAAATTATTATGTAGCAATGCAGCTATTAACTACCCGCTATGGAGATAAGGAGGCAATAATTTCTGCACATATCGAAGAGATAAGGAAAATTGGTCGATCTACAACAAAACTTAGGGATATAAGTGATAAATGTTTGACACATGTAAGAGCATTAGAGGCTTTGGGAATTTCGCCGGTCGAATATCAACGTGTAGTCATTCCTGATATAACAGCTGGGGTTAGTGATACTATAATGTTGAAATTGCTGGCAGAAAAACGTTCAATTACTGATTTAGATTGGCTAATAACAAAATTGCAAAAATTTGCATTGGCTGAGGAATCTCTCAGCTTAATAAGACAAGATTCACAAAGAAGTAAATGGTCATCAAGCAAAGAAAAACAAGCGGTACCAACGTATTCAAAACCAATAAATCAGCCAGCTATTGCTTCTCTTGTGGCTCCATCACACTCGAAATCTGGGAAAACTATTTACAATTCATCCTATAAACAGAATAAAGCAACAAATAGTACCCCAAATTCATCACAACCTCAACCTAGATTACAAAACTCATCATCATCAAGCCAACCATTTGTAATAACATGTGTTTATTGTAACCAGAATCATTATTCAGACAATTGCCGAATAGTTCAAGATAATATACTCCGACGAAATTCATTAGAAGAAAAGGGGCTGTGTAAAATTTGCATTAGGGGAAATCACAAAACATGGGAATGTAGAGCGACATGTAGATGTTACTATTGTAAAGCTACTTCTCACCATTCAAGTATTTGTCCTAATAAAGTATATACTGGAACAAATGCATCTAAATCACCAATAGTAACTTCAACAAACACTCAACCTAATGTAAATTCAGATTTAGTTACCAAATCAAAGTCTTCAACATCTGTTGTCGCCATAAGCCATAAATGTGTGGATCAAAGTTGCGCCAACTCTGAAGATGTATTATTACAAACCGCAATTTTGGATTGCGAAGGTAATGATCTTCCTTACAACTTAAATGCTTTATTTGATGGTGGAAGTCAGAAAACGTATATTATCAGATCAGTTGTGAATCAGTACAGATTACAGGTCATAGGCAGTGAAGAGGTTAACATAAGTGGGTTTGGAAATACATCAATGCCATTGACATGTGAAATAGTGCAGGTTAATGTAAAACTTCGTTCACAAGGTATTGAAACTCTCCAAGCTTGTGTAGTTGATTCAATTTGTAAACCAATATACAATGGATTTGTATTAAATGACAAATTAACCAATTTAATGGAAGAGTTGGACTTAGCTGACCCATCATTGCGTTCACCTGGTAACTTATTTCCAATTGAACTTCTAATAGGAGGAGACCAGTATTGGTCAATAGTTTCAGGGTCTATTTTGCGTAAATCAGCTACTCTACCAGTGGCACTCCATTCATCAGTTGGTTGGTTGCTATCTGGTCCTGTTCCTCATACAGTTAGTGAGGCACAAGAACTTACTATTATTCCAACCTCAATGACAATGTGCATGTCCACAGTAAATGTCAATAACACAAATAATCACAATTTAAACAATAATTTATATCAATTAATTGAGTCATTTTGGTCAATGGAATCAATTGGAATAACAGACGGGGTAAATGATGAGGAAACAGTGGATTTAGGAATTACTAAGTCAAACAGCATATATTATGTCAAGTTACCATGGAAAATGCCAAAGAATGTACTTGTTGATAATTTCAATCATAGTTACAACATTTTATTGTCATTGATAAAGAGATTAAATAAATCTGGTTTATTGTCAAAATATAATGATGTTATGATGGAACACTTAAAACATGGCTACATAGAACATGTCAGCATTGACTCTCCAGTTGAAAATGGTAGAATAAAACATTACATTCCTCACCATGGAGTTATCCGAGAAACAGCAACCACAACTAAACTAAGAGTTGTATTCAATGCTTCATTTAAACCGTTGCGTCACACACTGTCATTAAACGATTGTTTACACAGAGGTCCAAATTTGTTGCCTAATTTGGTAACTACTTTAATTCGCTGGAGGCTATATCGCATTGGTATCATAGCCGATTTAAAACAAGCGTTTATGCAGTGTGGAGTAGTTGAAGAAGACAGAGATGTACTGCGATTTCTGTGGGTGGATGATATTGATAAAGTGAAAACAGGTCAACAGCAAATCATAGCATATCGATACACAAGAGCAATGTTTGGAGTGACAAGTTCACCTTACATTTTGAGAAAAGTTTGTACAGAGCATCTAGAAGAAGAAAGAAATATATGTAAGGTAGAAGAAGTTGAAAGGTTAGATACTATAAATAAATTAAAAGATCTTTATATGGATGATCTTGCAACTGGAGTAAATACTGAACAGGAAGGTATAAACTTATATAAAATAGCAAAAGAAATAATGAAAAAGGCAAACTTTGAAATTCATAAATGGAATACAAATAGTAATGTATTACGTCATTATTTTCATTTAGAAGAAAATGGTTCAGCCACTATGGTAATAAACTCATCAGTTCCATTGATATTTGAGGATAATGAAACTTATGCAAAGAGCACATTACCAATTCCTCAATCAACTAATAGCAATGTCACAAGAGTACTGGGTCAACCTTGGAATGTTGATAGTGATATTCTGACATTTGATTTTAAGGAGGTTTATAATTATGCATTAAAAATTCCAGTAACTAAACGAGCAATTGTACAGATTTCCGCTCGTCTGTATGATCCAATTGGATTTATTGCACCCTTTGTTACACCATTCAAAATAATATTCAGGAAATTATGTATTGATGGTGGTGACTGGGATGATAAACTATCAGAAGAATTGAAACAAAAATGGTCAAAGTTAATTCAAGATTTGCCATTATTGAACCAGATTGCGATCCCCCGATATTTATTCACAGGCAAATCTATAGTATATGCTGATATACATGGGTTTTCCGATGCAAGTTGTAACATGTATGCTGGTGTTATTTATCTTCGCACGTTCTACACTGACAATACAGTGTCTGTATTATTTGTTATAGCAAAGGCTAAGATTGCACCTAAATCTCAACCATCTATTCAAATTCTGGAGTTGCTTGGGGCTCTTATTACTTCCCAATTGATTGACTTCGCACATAAATCAATTACAATTCCCATTCGTAACACCATTCTTTGGATTGATGCATTGGATGTCATATATTGGTTGAATATAGAGAACCCAGACTATAAGCAATTTGTTAGAAATCGAGCAACTAAAATAAAGCAAATTGGAAGTAAATTTAATATGAGGACCAGATATGTACCAGGAAATGAGAACCCCGCGGATGCCCCAACTCGGGGTTTGTCAGCTAAACAATTAATTGAATCCAAACCTTGGTTGAATGGTCCAGAATTTATCTGTAAATCAGAAGATTGTTGGCCTTCTATTCCTTCTCAATTTCAACAAGAGGATGCTTCAAAAGAAGTATCATCGGAAAGTAACCTAATACACACAACTCTAATATCATTAGCTTCATCAATGGAAAATAAAATAACAACTGGGTTGTTCAATATCATTCAAATGGAAAATTACTCACTGTATGACCCTAGATCTAAACAAAGATTACTTGCTGTAATAGTTTGGTTTTGTCGTTGGAGTAATAATATTAAATCAAAAATTTCAAACTCAGGATGTAATATATCTTTTCCCTATCTTGCTGCTAAAGAAATATACATGGCAGAAATTGTGGTAATTGTAGCTACACAGAGTGTATACTATTCTAAAGAATGTAATTATCTGAAGAGTGGAGGAAACAAACAAATAGAGAAGATACCTCCGCTTGTAAAACAGCTAGGTTTATTCTTGGATAATAATAACGGAGTCATGAGATGTAAAGGACGAATTACAAACTGCTCTATATCATGGTATACTCAAAACCCAATTATACTGCATCCTGAAAGTTGTTATACTCAAATGTTAATACTAGATGCACATATTCAGATGTGCCATGCTAGAACAAGAGAAACATTAGTACAATTAAGAGAAAGATTTTGGCTACCAAGAGGACGACAAGTAATTAATCGTATATTGAAACATTGTTATGTGTGTATGAAAGAATCAGCAAAGCCCTACACTGAACCGGAAGTTAGCCCACTACCTGCTTCAAGAGTTTCAATTGGTGTGGGAGTATTTGAACATACAGGAGTTGATTTTTGTGGTCCTTTCAATGTGGTTGAAGATCCCTTAAATCTAGCATTACACAAAGGAAAATGTTACATATCTATATTCACTTGTGCAGTAGTAAGATATTTGCATATAGAAGTGGTTCCATCATTATCTGCTAAAGCGTTTATTAACTGTCTAAACCGATTTATTGGTAGACGAGGAATCCCAACCCTCCTTTACAGTGACAATGCATCAAACTTTAAAGCAACTGCAAAGGAACTACGGGTTTATAAGTTGTTCTTTGAAGACCCAAATGTTGTCCGAACTTTTGGTAAACTAAATATGCAGCATGAATTTAATGTTGCGAGGAAACCATCTGCTTTTGGATTTATTGAAAGAATGGTAGGAACCTTGAAAAACTGTCTTCGTAAAGTTATTGGTCGTTCCATTCTAACATTAGACGAAATTCAAACAGTGGCTGTTGGCATAGAAGCTATGATAAACAGTCGGCCATTGACGTATGTAAACGACTCACTTGATGATTTTTCGATGTTAACACCAGCTCACTTTATTACTGGTAAACGTCTTTGCTCATTACCAAATCCGACTATGAAAGTTACCAAACAATTAACAACTCACACCAAACTACAAAATCGACTTCAATATCGTGAGATAGCGATGAACACATTCTGGTGCCTTTGGAGGGATGAGTACTTGAAGGAGTTACGAAATCAACACAGATATAACCATCATGCGGAACCAGGTGATCGAGTTCCGGTAGTAAATGATATTTGTATTCTACGAGATAGTAACTTGCCAAGATGTATGTGGAAATTATGTAGGATTGAAGAGTGCATCTTATCAAGAGATGGACGAATACGTAAAGTTCGTGTTGTTATAGCCACTAGAGGGAAAGAAGCTACGTCGCTAGTAAAACCATTGCATTTACTTTATCCTCTCGAAGTCAGGAACATTTAGATCAAACTCTAATCAAATTTAGCCAAAGATTAAATGACTTTAATCAATTATTGAGACTGCAAGTCTCAAAGGGGGAATGTGATAGAAACCCTCTATCATTGGTCTATATAGGACCTAACTGTTAATAATGTTTGTATTCATTATAATTCAAATTAAGTATATTCACATTCAGTAATCATAATCAGTGTTTTGTCAGTGTTATAAAGTATTTAGTGTACTGCCTACAGCAATTACTGCTGTAGGCCTATATATTCGTACCTAACATGTCTGTATGTGGTATGTGTTGTGAATGGGTACATCTACCTATATAGATTAAAGGATTAATATAACTTTATGTTTATGTAAATATTCATTATTGTCATTTGTCAGAAGTCTGAACCTTGATATAGGAACTTATATGGATATATCATACAGTCATAATGCTGTCCTGCTGTCAGCTGTAATGTCATATCAGCAATCAGCATATCTTATACAGTTATAATCATACTTCTGCACTTAATATCCATGACACTCTCTACCCGGTCGCACACCGCTGGGGATACTCGTAATCCCCCTACTATTCTCCATCGCTGGTTGCTGCGGTTCACCTAATTCGCCCCGCGCATTATCCGCCGACGTCTGTGGGGCACTCTCTGCCCCTCCCCCTCTCGCCACTAATCTCTCATTGTGGGGCTCCTGTAGCCCCCCCCCCCCCCCCCCACTAGCCACCTATCACTTCACTATCTCTCACTTCGCCTCTACACCCCTATCTAGTCGATGCACTAACTCTACTGCGGCTGGGTCTATTCACCCCCGCCTCTCCCTCTATCACTGCGTTGCCTGGCAGGCTCCCTCTATCACTACGTGGCCTCTCTATGTGGTCGGGGTCTCTCACCCCCATTACTCCCTGCACGCTAGCTATGTGGCCTACCAGGCCCCCGCTGGTCGGACCACCTACATCTGCCGCGTTCATATTAATAGCACCAGTATCAACATTATTTTCTAAATTATTTAAATTATTAGAATTATTTTCTGAATTCGGATTATTATTTAAATTATTTCGTATATTTTGGTTAGAATTGGGGTTATTTTGTTCATTTGAATTAAGATTATTATTTAGATTATTTTGCATATTTAAATTTAAATTTTTTGAATTATATTGTATATTCGAATCTAGATTATTTGAATTATTTTGTATATTCGAATCTAGATTATTTGAATTATTTTCTACATTTAAATTAGGATCGTTCGGATTTAAATTACTATTATCGGGCAAAATATTATTTCCTGCAATGAAAGTTTGATTACGGTTATCCACTACGGTACTATTAATATTAATGTTTTCTAATGTATTGTTATTACCCCCCCCCCTGCCCATACGGTTTCTTGGGTCTGTCGTCCGGTCCCTGTAAGTGGGGTATTAACAAATGTTTCCATAACTTCTGGCTCCTCGTAAACACTACCCGAGCCAGCCTCACTCTCTGATAGCCCCAACTACTTTGTTTTCTGTTTGGCCTGATATTGCATAAGCCCCTTCAACCGGGCATGCATATCATCCCGCACATGCTTTCCCATTCTCTCTCTCTCCCTATCCTCTCGCAAACTCTGCTCGGCCAATTCTGCCTCTCTCGCAATCCTCTCAAGCCGCCTCGCCTCACGCTCTTTTCGCTCGCTCGCCCATCTCGCCTCACGCTCTTTACGCTCACTCTCCTCTTTCGCCCCTCTCGCCTCTCTCGCCGCCTCACGCTCTTTACGTTCGTCTCTTATGGTCGTCTTTACGTTTCTCGCGACCCTCTCAGCCCTCTCTTTATTCTCTCTCACGAGTTCTCTCTCTCTTTCCAATAACGCTGTTCCCTCTTCCAACTGCCTCTATAACTCTTTCTGGTCTAATGCCACCATGTCCAACTGACACGCCAGATCTATTTCTAACACCCTTCTTGCTTTTGCGGAGGATGTAGCGGACTTGTCGGTCGCGACGGACTCCCATCGCCTCTCTGTCCTACTAACTTTCCCCCGCTTTCTGGGGTTCTCGCTAACCGACGAGACCGAATCCTCGGGGTTAATCTCAGATTCGCCCTCGTGCGGGTCCGCTGGTTCCGCTGGTTCCGACGTCCTCGTCGCCGACCTCTCCTCCTCCCCTCCTGGTTCGGCGTCGTACCGGCGCCCCCACTGTCGCCGTTCCGGTGGGCCGTCCGTCGCCCTTGGCCTGTGGCTGGCCGGCGACATCGGTACATCGTCCGCCGTCGTGCGTCAACTCGTCCTCTCATCCTGGTAGACGGCCGCCCCCCGCTTGGGCTACCGGATCGTCTCTTTCCGGCGAGTCTGGCGTTGCAGGTCGATACCGTCGCGTCGCGGCCTCACGGATCGTTTCGTTGGTATCGTCCAGGGTCCGCGGCGGTGTCGTCTCTCCCTCTAGATTTTGGGCTTCTTCGCTCATTCTTTAACTTTCTTCCTGGTGGCTGGCAATCACAGTTCTGGCAGTTGTCTAGGCTTTGTACTAGGTTACTTTAGTACTGTGACGGGATCAGAGGATCCCGACCGGTTGATTTTAGTTACGCGTCACCGCACGGTTGAGAAATAAGAGTTGATTGTTGTCGTTCCAGTGTTATTAATAAGGTCGAAAGAAATAAGGCCCCGAAGACTCTTACCTGCATTTGGTAAGTTTCTGGTGGAAGATCTAAGTTTCCATTCGGGTACCATGTTCATAGACATAGACATTCCTTGGTAAAGCGCGGCCCAGTCGTTGACTACATGCACCTTGCCAGGTTTGTCCGGATGTTGAACAAAGTGATGAGGCAGGTAATACGTCTGGTCTGTGGTTACCTCAGGGTTTGTCATCCTAATCGCGTATCCCTTTTGGAGATACGTCTGAAGTTGTGTATTTTATGTAAAGTTGAATATGGGCCGTATCATCAGCCGCTGCCGTATCGACGTGAGTTGTCTCAAGGCAAGCGGGTAGTTATTGACGAGCTTAGGTTGTCCATGGCGCAACAACATCCCAACTTCGTAGTAGCCATTCGTGGTCTGGCGAATGGTATCCTTCAAAATCTTTAATGACCCTTTTTTTCTGTTCTGACATAGCAGTCTCGTAACTACCTGGTTCTGCTGAGTCCTGTTCCAACCACTTGATGGTTTTCTCAGTCAGCAGTCTGTCAAGCGCTGCTTGCACTGCGCCATGGTCCTCGTCTACGTCATCGTCCGCTGTGGTGGCTAGTGTCAATGTGGCTGGTAGGCTCGCAAGCCTTCCATTGTCAGTAGTCAGCATTGAAACATTGTGAGGCGGTTCGGCAACCTTTTGATCTATCGGTCGGTTCGCAAGCCTTCCAAGATCAGCGACCGGTGTCGAAGCCTGGTGGATGGGGTCAATGACCTTTGAATCTGTCGGTAGGCTCGCAAGCCTTCCAAGATCCTCGTTCATTGAGACATCCACAGCAACAACCCTTTGGTCTTCGGTGGTCGATACGACCTGTTTCACTGTGTGGTCTCATCCAAGTCTGTTACGTTGGTGTTAGTGGTTACGTAAGTCTGTCGTGGTACTGTATGTACAGTGGGACCACAGGAATGTGAGGGAGCATTGGCTAACATAGTAGTTAGTAAACTACACGTGCTTAAGACGTCATCCTCCTGGTCACTCACCTCTAGTGAATGCACAGACGCACAGGCTCTTATACCAACCTATGGGAGTTCTACAAGCGTAAGGTTTGCCCGCTGTCACTACAGATGGGCGTGTCTCCCATACTTGATGCAAGTTGAACTGGTCTGTCCCAATCAACATCGCAATTGAGCGATAGTTAACAGGACATTCCGGTATTCCAAGATGTCTGAAATACTTACGGTCTTCCAGGGATTGTTCTGGCATAGGACCAAGTAGGTTACTAAAGTCCTTGGTGGCAGCAAATGTCAAATTCATAACCAGGAAGTAATGCGCGTTCCTCTCTGCTATATTCCTCTTTGGAAAGAAGAGTATCTAAGGTTAGTTTGACTCTCATTACAGGTATTGCTCTCTTACCATGCATGCTACTTATGGTATACTGAGCAGTCTTACCTTGGCTCATGTCTGATACTACATCAGCCACTTGTTTGTCAACGTAGCTGTATGAAGACGCAGAGTCCAATATAGCATATATACTCTTGCTCCATCGGGTTCCTGTGATTATAATGGGAATCACGCTGAAACCCTTCAACTGATACTGTGTAAGGAGTGTTACAGATGGTTGTTCTTCCTTTCTCGCATGCGCGTAAAAGGTTTCGTCCTCCATCTCATCCTCGTCTGATGAACCTGATTGATCTATGTAATCCATTTAGAAAGTACGGATTTCGCGTGGTATGCGCTCTTTATAAAGCGCGTCACATCTAGCCACTTTATCGGGATGTTCCCATCGAAAACGCTTAGTCGGAGTATGACTAGTAGTGTGGAGCAACGTTTCATGGTTGCGTCCACACAGACAACATGTGTCATCGCTTGGGCAGTCCTTCAGGACGTGTCCAGGCATGGTACATCTCGAGCTAGAGTCCAACGGGCGAATCTGGAGTCGTTTTTCTTCAACTCCTAGATTCTTGAATGCTTGACATCCTCGTAGCTTGTGTCCGCCATATCTTCCACCTTTCCGCTCGCAGAATTTACATCCCACAAAATCTGCCGGCAACTGTTGTCGTGGCTGTTTGGTGCCAATAGGCATCAGAACCTTGCTTGAAGGTATCTGTTGGGGTGGCATAGGTTAGGGCTTTCGCGTTCGTTAGAAGTTGTTTGGTCCGATTCGGCGCTGCAATAGTAATCCCTTCTGGCGCTATATGATGGTCCGTGTAGTTAGACCGCATCTCGACTATGGCCTCTCGCGAGATCAACTGGTAAACGTCGGTGAGTTTCAATAGTCCGCCGGCCGCTTGACGCTGGTACTCTATCTGAAGCCATTCTCGGCGCAACCGATGGTGGAGTCTGCCGATGATCCGGATCAGAACTGTAGGCGCATTGGTGTACTCGAGTTGACCGATGGACCGCAAAGTCCCTATAGCGTTTCTTATTTTGTCCGCGAGTCGTAGAAGATCAATAGGTTTCGTAATGGGTCTGCCTTTACAGAGGTCTTCTATAATGGATTTAGCCATGGCTACGTTACTGCCGTATATGGAAAATAAACGGTCGTATGCCAGCTCAAAGGAGTTTGGAACACCAATAAAGGACTCCATCTACCATCGCCATGCGCTACCGGTAATTCTATTCGTGGTACTGGCGGAGCACGCAGTGTAACATCGGTAGAATCGCGAGTCCTCCTTCTTGGGTCGTCTATTGTCGATCTGTCTGTGTCACACAAATCATAGTCGTTAGGTGGGTGTCTAGTCAAGTGAGGTGTCTCACTCATGTCTGTTTTATATACGTCAAATACGTGTAATAAAATGTCAAAATGTCAGAATGCCAAAATGTCAAAATGTCAAAACTTACCTCGGTATATATATATACTATATAAACCCTAACCGGTACAAATAAAATCAAAAGTATATAATAAAAAAAATAATAATTCAGCCTACCGGCTAATGAAAAAATACGTAAAAATTTTCCTAGGTACCGATACAAATTGGTCATTAAACCTTGCGTACCTTTTCAAGTACCGAAAAGTAACACCGCATACACATGGCCGAAGACAAAATAATTACAAACTAACTAGCTATCTACAGCTAGCCATATACAAAACTACTAGCTACCCTAAAGGCCTATCAGTAAGAAACATTCTACAAATTACTAATTCTACTAATTTTAAATTATGAAATATCTCCTACTGATAAGTCCAGTAGTACACCGCCTACCAGATCCTAGTAACGAAGTACCTTACTGTAGAATCCAGTAGTGTATATACGGGCTCATACAGTATCTGACAAGAAATCCCAGTCCAGGGTGTCTAAATAAACAGATACTAAGTACACAAACTACTACTGGCGAGGAACGGAGCCTGATGTCTATTCTAATAAGTGGGCGAATTGAATGCCCAGGCTAACTAGACAAACAGTATGCCTGGCCTCTGACCGGTGAGGCAGATGTACAGTCTACAGATATAGACCAAACTCACGGGGAAACAATCCCTGCGTAGCGAATCCTAACTATCGCTAATGGACCTGAATTACCGTAAACTTGCCAAGGTGTGATTTATATGGGTAAATACGAGCTAGCGGGTCAATGACTCTAGCGTAAAACAATACTGCCGACAGGAAAATAGCAGTCAAAGGGATGCCTCTAATGCCTGAGTAAAACAAATACCAAATATCTCCTCAAATAATAGAATATTCTTACCGTAAGCCTAAGTAGTTTAGCTTAGATCTCAAGATGCGTGTATGTGTATGTGTTACGAATAAAAAATTTTTGGTGTATCGCCGTTATACTAGGATTTGGTGATTTTAATAAAAATAACAATACCGGGCGCTAGTAAGCTAGTCGCACGCTGTAGGCACAATACTTACAAACTGATGTCAAATGGACTCTCTCCTCCTTCATTCACAACTCAACCAGGCAATTACGGTGTTAGTAACTACAGCCGTGATCGGCACTAACACCAGATTCTGATTGTGAGAAAACTGCCTCTTGCCTGATCAAATACTTTGGAATCAAACAGGTCAGTCAATCTATAAGGCCTACAAAGCTAACCGGTACTGTACTGTCAGTACTGCAAATTACCAAATTATAGAGCGTGCTATTCGCACCTAAGTGTACTTGCGCCTACTGACGAACAGCTACAGCTCACACCTGTAGGAGATACAGGTTGACCAGGGTTTTTTCCTGTCTGAATCTGAGATATTTGATCCTAAATTTTACGGCGTCCCAAGATGGCGTCACGCCTTACCTTGATCTAAGGTCTTACTGCGGGCAAGGGTGTCAAACAAAGTCTTACCTTCCTCTGATGTGGGCGCTTTCAGGCAGTGAAGCATACTCTCGAATGGATGGGTAAAGATAATGTGGGCTCCTTAATGCATCGTCGACATCTTTTCCCTTGCATTTCTGAAGCCTAATGGTCTTCAGCAGCCACTCCCCGTAGTCTCGAGACTTGTCTGTCTTGAGATAGATACGTTAAAACTACATGGCTGAGAGTTTGCAGTATATTTAACGTAAATGACAAAGACTTATCAACTTAAACTAAAAAGTGATTAGGATAAGGTTTTACAAGTGATTAGGATAAGGTTTTACAAGGGATTAGGATGAGGTTTTACAAGTGATTAGGTGATAACAGAAGGGCAAACCGCCCCTTATATAGCAAATTCTAAGCATGGAATCAACTAGAACATTCTACAACATTCTACGAGCGCACATTGGAGCAATAAACTATCAAGTGCCCTATGATTGGCCCAATGCATCGTTCCACGTGTTGTACGTACCTTATTGGCTTATCCAATTTAATGAAACCGAAAATATAATAGCCCAAAATACAAATTTACCGAACCAGATTCGAACCCCTGACCTACTTAGAATGTAACCCGCGCCTTAACCTACTCGACCACTATAGCTGTTGCTATAGCAGCAAATTATAACTATTGTAGGAAATAGGCATATTACAATAACTACAAATGAAGGCAAAATACGTCAGGTTTAGAAAGTTTTTTACGTAGTACTGTAGATATCTACCTTAACAGTGAAATAATCCCACACAATCTGTTATAAGAATGCTCAACAAACCATTTCACTTGACAGGGTTAAACCAGCCATGTTGTCGAAGGATTTTGATAACAAGTGTTGGGCAGATAGAAGTAAAAAAAAGGCAATAAAATCCGTGAAATTTAAACTCGAAGAATTCTTAATTTAATTTTAAAAACTCTGGAATATAACAATTTCCAATTGAACTTTATTAAATACCTATTATTGTTATTTATGTGGTGTTATAGGATTGTACAGTAGTCTACAAAATAGGCCTACCCTACAGTATGAGTATATATATATATATTATTGTTGTTATAAACACTTATAAATACTGTGTAAAATTATTAATACCCTATTGATATAATAAAACACCCGCTTGTTTTGTTGGCGCTAATGTGTGAATACATTAGATAATAATAATCCGGTCCAAAATTTGATTGGAACAGGCGATAGAATAATATGTATTGTTTACATTTATATTTTGGCGATAATGGTGATTGCTTAATTCAGTGTGATAAGTAAATTCTACCTATCACCATATTTAATTAATTAAAGTGTTAATTTAATTAATGCCTAAAGCACGTTGTATATGGTGCAATACGCCACGCGATTATGTACATATCTATATGCGAAAGTGGTTGTTACCGTAATTGATATTTTCTTAGGTATGGCCTACCTTATTGCAATGAATAATTAGGAAGGTATATTATTAGATATATATTATTAAAATATTATTGAAATTGATTAGTCTTTTAGGATAGTTTCCGAATCTAAATAAATATATATTTTGTTGTTGTTGTATACAGCTCCGCTCTCGTAAAGTGGGAGTAGTGTAACGACCTCATTGTATGAAATGGGTTCGGGTGCTAATAATAATTAATATAGCTGACAATCAGCTGTCGTACAGTACACACAGTACACCACATGACTATGAATCAGGTATCTCTCAGTGGAGTAGGAATATAACCAATTTGTGAAATCAAAACTATTAAGAAGATTATTATTCGCCTTTCTTTATGCACTTACATTTTGGTAAGTGGTTTATGATCTCTTAATATAGATAACGATTGCCCTAGAAGCCATTCGTGGTGTTTCAATGTCTCGTAAATAGCTAAGTGTTCCCTATCAAAGGCTGATTTGTGAGTTTCAGAGACGTTAACTTTCTAGAATAGAAACAGAGTGGTTCTGGAACGCCATTTACCAATTGATGTATAACTGCCCCTATGGCAATATTAGACGCATCTGTAGTTACTGTGAGTTTGGCATTCTTCGCCGGAAATGCGAGGGATACTGAGTTTAACAGTGCATTTTTAAGCTCGTTGAACGAATTATTGGCTGCTTTGCTCCAATTTAAAACATCGTGTTTTTGCTTATCTCTGGTTAAGTCTGTCAAAGGTGTTGCTATACCTGAGAATCCCGGAACAAATCTGTGGTAAAAATCACACATCCCAAGGAAACCAAAATGCCAAGATGTAAGTGCATAATAGAAAGGCGAATAAAAATCTTCTTGTTAGTTTTGATTTCACAAATTGGTTATATTCCTACTTCACTAACAGATACCTGATTCACAGTCATGTAGTGTACTGTGTATACTGTACAACAGCGGATTGTCAGCTATATTAATTATTATTAGCACCCGAACCCATTTCATACAATGAGGTCGTTACACTACTCCCCCTTTACGAGAGCAGCAAGTCTAAATGTATGAGAGATATGATATCTCTATATAAACTAAGCTTAAACATCCTAAACATCTCCAAATTTAACTTGGATTAATTAAATGTTGTTAATTTAGGTCCACTGTGGTACTTGGATTCTTCATGAAGATCCATCATTTGCTAGTGGTAATGCCGCGGACAGACAAGTCATTCTGGGACCAGGTGAATACCCCACCGCGGCTGACTGGGATCCTTTACTTGAAGATAAAATACGTTCAGTTCGTCCACTGCCAGATGTAAGTTATAACTATCTATAATCATCATGCTGCATTGCAGCTGCATTAATAATGCTATGCAAGTTTATTGACAAAATTGCATGGCAACAACTACCTATCACATATGAATTTTGCGAGATTATCCGCATCTTTAACCCTATTAAGCTGAAAATAGTATTTTGTATCAGTATTTGAAAAATAGCATCCACTTCAAATTTTGGAAATGGAATATAATCACATTCGATTCAGCGTCTTGAAAAACCTACTAAATCTAGCCAACTCTATTAGTTTTTAGAAAACGAAAAATTTTGTAATTTTGTCCTGGGACTACTTTTTTTTTTCATCAAAATTATGATTCCCTGCTTATGAAATTTTAACTTTTTAAGGTTTGGTTCATCTATAGTTGTTACGATTACTAAAATACAGTGGGTGGGCCGAATCCCCCCCCCCCCCCCCCCAGTGGTGGTGCTAATGTTCAAAACACCCCAGTGGTAATAGGGTTAAGTCCAGTTTCATATATAAGAGGTATCTCAAGAGAGTCATGGGTTGTCCTGTGCACAGCATGTTCCTCAAGGATAAAACAATGTCCTGCAAGGCGGTGGTGGCTTTGTTCAAGTGTCAAGTTTGTTGGACCAATTCCAATGCTGTGGAGTTTCTGGTTGAAGATGTGCGCTCTACATGAAAGCAATGTAGCAGAATGTAGCAATACAAACTGCATTTTTATCGGGTGTTAATGCAACGACGACAACCGACAGCCAACTGTCGAGTATTTTGTCATTTTATTGGCACTTATTTATGCTAATGTTTTTTTGTGAAATTTTGCTTTAAAAAAAGGTTGATTTCTATTTCTTAACTCTGTTAATGCTTCCCAGTAATACAAAATCTCACAGAACCTCTTACTTGTGAGCACTACTGTTGTTGCCTCGGTGTACCCAATTCCTAATGGGGTACTCACTGTTAGCGTATTTGATAAAAAATATGTTCTTTCAATCTCAATTTCATATATTGTGACTCTTTCATGACGATTCTGAAAACACATGCAAATGAATCTTAATTTTCCGGTCTGATACATTGAACGGAATGGCACTAGTGTACCCTCAACGAAGGCCGCTCAATGTATCTGTTTATTTCCACTTTCTTCCCTTTCATGTATGGATTTTCTCTATATTTCACTTAGTTTAGTACGGTATTTGATCGTCTATTATATTTAACTGATATACAGTACCAAGAGTGTGTGGCAACACAGTATAACAAGCAAGGTCAGAAAAAAGAAAATCTAAAATAAAAGAAAAAAAAAGATTTGATCAAGAAAACTTGCCACCTCCATGCAGCATAAAGGAGGTGCCACCTGTAGCTGCATAGACCCGTCTTACTAGGGCAATGGTGGGTCATGTGCGCCAGAGTAGATATGGGTGATGGGCCTCATATCTGACTCCACTGAGACACCCACCCTGTGGAATGGCAAACCAGGGTGTGGTATTTGCCCCGAGAGCTGAATCGGCAAAAAGCACCCCCCAACCCCCCACTATGGATTACATTAGTAATGCGGAGGTCCAGCCACTAGAGGCCAGTGGAATGACTGGACACAATCGGCCTCACAGGCGTCAGTTATATCCTGACCGGCTGCCTGTCTCACCCCCTACTGGAGAGAGAGCGGCAAACAATTCTTTGAGTCCCTTTCCTGATAACCTTTCTGGCCCAAACCCTGGGTCATCAGGGAGGCCAGATTGCGAGGGGGAGAGGGATTCTGGAGTTGCAGGCTACTCTCATGTTCCACCCCGACCAACAAAGCCATTGGTGACTCTGAGGCAAGTCACTAGACTAGCCTCATTAAACACCCTAACACTCGGGTCCCCAATGCGACAAGGTGAGCTGACTGCCTTGGCAGATAAGCTATCTCTTAGTGCAGTGGGTTTTCAAGAGCACCGAATGCAGACTGGACAGACTGATGAGGTTCTGATTAAGGACATGGGGGCGGTTGCGACTCGCCCTCGCTTCAGCAGATGATAGTGGCAATGGTGGAATTGGTATATTGAAGAATCCAACTGCACATGCAGCATTGGACAAAATAGACCACATATCTAACCGCATCATCCGTTGCCACTTCTCATGTTCCGGAAGACTGGCTAAGAAGTTTCCTAAGGTGGTTCTGATTGTGTGCTACTCTCCAACAAGTGTTGCCCCTGTAGAGGAGGTGGAAAATTTCTACCAGAATCTACAAGCAGCTACTGATGGAGTGGACCAGCATGCATTCTTAACATTCCTGGGAGACTTTAATGCAAGTCTGCATCAATCACCTACATCGCCCTGGGTCTATAGCAATAGTGTTAACCGAAATTCCGTCCATCTTCAGGATTTTATCTCTGGAAATGGATTGTTTTCGGCTGGAACCCAGTTCAAGAAGCGAACTGGAAAGCTATGGACTCATAGTGGACCCAGTGGTCACAAGTCCCAGATAGACCATATCCTGTTTCGTAGGAAATACAGGAGCTCTATACAAGATTGTAATGCATTTACACTACGACCCTTCTCCAGTGATCACCGCCTTATTGTGGCCAATGTAAGACTTAGTCTGCGTGCGAGCAGAACAACGAAATCTGCCTTGCCACGGTATGACTGGTCCTCTCTGTTGCAACAGCCAAGTGTGAGATCCAGCTTCACACTACAGCTGAGCAACAGGTATGAGGTTCTTGCCTCTGAGGCGGCAGATCACTGTGAGGGCTATACTGCCTTCACAGAGGCAGTTAAGTTAGCAGCTGCAGAAACAGTTCCTGTATACCCTCGAAACAGGAAACGGGCCCCCTGGACTGACAACAAAATTCAGAAGTGCCGAAATGACCTCTACAAGGCGCAGAAAGAGTCCCGACTCAAACAGACTACAGCGGCAAAGAATGCAGTTAAGGCTGCATCTAGGTCCCTGAACAGGCAGTACTCTGTTAATTTACAGGAGCTAATAAACCAACAGGTTGATGCCATCAATGATGCTGACGACAGCAGGCAATCATCCCAGGCATGGAGATCGATCAACTTGCTTGCTGGTCGAAAAAGCCAACCAACCACCAAGGTTAAGGCTGAATCACCAGCCGATCGCCTCAATGGTTGAAAGGCCCACTTCGAAAAGCTCCTCAATAATGACAGGGTATTGCCTGATAACATATTGCCTGATAAAAATAGAAGTAAAGGTGTCTGAGTCTGTACTCCCAGATATTCCCATTGGTGATATCTCCTTTGCAGAAGTGAAGGCTGCTGCAAAGAGCATTAAGAACAATCGTGCCAGTGGAGTAGATGGTGTTCCCACTGAGGTCTTTGAAATACCTGAGTGTTTAAAGCTCATCTATCCCATCAAAGTAGACATGTACCGAACAACAAGAGTCCCACAAGAAATGAAAACAAATAAGTTGGTGCCAGTTCCCAAGAAAGGCAACCTAACACTCTATGGTTCTTTTCGGGGAATCTCATTAATCTCGATTGCTGCAAAGCTATACAATAGAATTCTATTAAATCGCATCAGGGATCCCATTGAGAGACTGCTCCGTGGAAATCAGAATGGGTTCTGTAAAGGTCGTGGAACCATGGAACCCATTCTGGCACTTAGGATAATTGAACAGTTATCAAAAAAGAAAGACAGGCATCTGGCTGTTATCTTTGTTGACTTCTTCAAGGCCTTTGATTCAGTCCATCGATGTTCAGCATACTTTCATTATATGGGATTCCTGATGAAATTATTGCAGCAATCAGATAAGTATACGATGGTTCGACAACATTTGTGTCTACTGTTGACGGTGACACAGAACCATTTGAAGTGTTATGGGGCGTCTTCCAGGGAGACATACTTGCACCATTCTTGTTCATAATTGTAGTTGACTATGTTCTACGCATGTCCTTAGATCATCATAATGATGATGGGGTGATGATATCTCCACCTACTGGCTCCAGAAGTCGAGGAAATCCTGCCAAGTAACTAACTGATCTAGACTTTGCTGATGACTTAGGAGTACTCTCAGAATCACTAGAGGGAGCCCAACGGCTCCTCAGCTCATTAGAACATGCTGCTTCTAGTGTTGGTCTTTTATTTACTCCAGAAAGACCAAAATTTTGACAGTTAACTTTGAAAGTCCTCAGCAAGTCTCTGATCGGATGAGCATAAGCTCAAAAGATGGTATGCTTGAGCATGTGGATGGCTTCTGTTACCTGGGATCATGGATCCGTAAGTCAGGTGAGGACCTTCGAATACGTAAGGGAAAGGCATGGGCAGCCTCGAATAGGCTTTCCAGGATTTGGAAGTCAACGAGAATTAATCGGAAACTTAAGGTCTGATTATTTAGAGCAGCAGTAGTTCCAGTACTCCTCTATGGGAGTCCATGCTGGGCTCTAACTGCTGAGGACACCAAATCTCTGGATGGCACATTCACAAGAATGCTACGCCGGGTTCATTGTGTCAAGTACAATGCACACATCTCCAACCAGACACTATATAACATTGGAGGTGTCTCATTGGTTCCCCCAAGCTTGACACTAGAACAAAATCGCCTCCGCTTTGCAGGACATTGCTTTCGCCGTGAGGACCAGCCAGTGCTTAATCTTGTACTTTGGCAGCCTCATGGAGTGAATAAGCATGGTGGACAGCCCATGACTTTCTTGAGACGCATCTTAAAGGACACTGGCCTTGAAGATGCGGATGATCTAGCAAATGTCATGGGTGATAGGGAGTTGTGGCGGTGCAATTTTGTCGATAAGCCGGCACAGCATTCTTAAAAATGCAGCTGCAATGCAGCATGCCGATCCTAGTAGTATAACAAGCAAATGTCTGACTAATTAATTATGTAAGGACTCAAGTCTGGCGACTGTGTTTCCCTTTAGAGGAAAGGTATTGTAACAAGTCTTTGGTCTAATTATATTGAAATTGGTACAGTATTCAATTTGTGACAACTCTCAATCGTGATATAGTTAATAATAGAGCTTTGCTTATATTAATGGTCTGAAATATCGCCATATATTAATTATTTAGTAAGTCAGAGGTACGACGGTACACATAAATCTGATGCAATTGTCCAGATTATCACTGATACTTAATTATAGTGACCCACCTGGTTGTGGCGCGTCCAAAACTTCCTTGATTCCATAATATCGTCGATATATTAAGCAAATAATAACAACAAATTGAGTTTACCAACAGAATATCAAATATAACGACAAGTAAATATAATTCAATTATTAACAATGAATTAGACTTCCGACATTAGAATTGGACCAGGACATGTAATAATCGGCAGTCATCAAAAGCCTGACCAGCAATTAAAGTTCTGCATGAGAGGTGTAACTCCACAGCAGAGTGGATCATGTACTGAGTGAGTGAAGCATTCCAGCAATCGAGCTTATATATCAGATTAACCATAACAGAGTAACAAAGCCAATGGGGCATTATCATAGGTTGGATATGTATATAATGGCACTAGATGGCATCAAAACCCTTTGTAAAGCATAATTTAACTGAAATGGTCGATATTATACCGCAACCAACTTTATCAATAAAAAATGGTGTTTTGAGCTTAAAATTAGTAAAATAAGTAATCTGAAGGCCAAGTTCATACGTGCATCAACACTCACACAATTTGTCAATAACAACATCGGTATAACTATTCAACACTAAACTGGTGGTTTCGGGCGTTGTAAACTAAGTAATATAATAAAATAAAGTACTGTATGTATAAACCGTTCCAACCTGTACGTATAAACCGCGCGTAATAAGAATATCTCAAATGGCTAACAAATATAAAAATAAAATGTAGTATAATATGTTGTAATACATTAGTACATATAGTCCATATAAATAAATATTTTACTGGTTTGTATGTATTGGATCCTGTTTAATATTGTCTGCTATTGCGTGCTTATGTTGTGTCTTAAGTATTTATATGAGTGAAATTTAATTATTCTGTTTTTGAAATTAATATTTACTGTTTCAGACAATTAAATTGACCTCAATATATTATTTTACAATACACCATCATATTCTGGAATCTGATTTTTGAATAGTATATTTATTATGTGATTATTTATTTGTTTTATTGGAGGATTCAAGTGAGGAATTTGTGCTCATTACGTCCGCCATGTCCAAATTGTATAAGGCCAAAAGTACTATTGCAGCACATATTTCACCTCAAAGTAATATCTTGATTGTTGGATGTTCCTTTGAAATATCTGCCTGAAATTTCAATTCATCCTGTTAACACCAGATTTCCTAATTTCTAACTTCTAAATTTCACTTTAAATAATGATTCAATATCGTTTCTCTTACAGATTGACATTCATGTGATTTTACAGTGGTATTTTATTTGAGCAATGACCCCCAGTATTTATTTTTCTGTTATATAGTGCTTCGTTTGGTTGTGTTGGAAATCTGGAAGTACCGGTACTAGGACACCAATACACCATGACCCGTAATATAGTGTCATTTCCAGATGAAACGGACAGCCTCCCCCCAAATTTTTCTACAAATCTTTATCATATTGCTTGAAATTTGAAATACAACTTGTTCAACTCACCGTGGTTGTTACCACGAAGCCGAAATTTTCAATCTTCGAAGTCTTCGCCTTTAATTTTTTTTATAAGCGTTTTAAAAAAGTGCCTTTTGCGAAATCGCACCCTCTGTATCGTAGCCATTCTTCACATTAGTCGTAATTTTTTCATATCATTAAAAAGCTTGCGTTGAAAGGATTCCAAATATAACAATACCTGAATTTCGTTAAGAAACAGCTGAGATATAGGCGTTCAAAGATTGCAAGAATTATTGTTCGCTGAAGGCCATTTATTCTATTAAATACACAAAATTCTAGAACGTGTTATTTAATTTAAGAGTTGGTAACGAACGGGGTACGGCGGTGGAGAAACTGTTGAGTGGAACTTTGGTGAAATGTTATTGTCTGGCTTCCTTACTAATTAATTATTGTGCTAATGGATTTAGTTCCATTATACTATATTATATAATACATAATTTTAGAGTTGGTTGGCAACAGTGGTATGCCTATACAATATCTATATTGCGTAGCTAATCATACATAAACAAATTGTTCCAAAATATTGTGTATTTATTAAATAGAATAAATGGCCTGCAGCGAACGATAATTCTTGCAATGTTTGAACGCCGCTATTTCTCAGCTGTTTCTCAACGAAATTCAGATATTGTTACATCTTTGGAATCCTTGTAACTCAAAGCTTTTTATTGATATGGAAAAATTACCACTAATTTGAAGAATGGCAATGATACGGATGGTGTGATTTCGCAAGAGAAACTTTTTTAAAACGCTTATAAAAAAATTTAAAGGCGAAATAGAAAATTCCGGTTTCATGGTAACAACCACGGTGAGTTGAACTAGTTGTATTTCAAATTTCGGGTTAGAAAAATTTGGGAGGGGTGGGGGATTTTTCTACACATCTTTATCATATTGGCGTATCA
>JAUCBJ010003928.1:0-56392 GCA_032718475.1 Nemertoderma westbladi
CGGATGTTTACCCTATAGTTGTTACGATGTAGGTAGTGTACTGTATATATGAAAGACGACTACAGTTATTTTCCCTCAAAGATCCCAGCTAGGAAGCCTCAACCTGCACCCGTAATACCGGAAACTTTGTATTACCAACCCCGCTTTGTGCATTGTGGTATTATGGCATATTGATATAAAACACGAATTCATGTTATATAAACTTACTCAATGTTAAATAATAGTGTTATCGAATATTTACTACGTAACAAGAGAGCCGCTTAACTACATAAACTAATATTGGATATTGAGTTCCGTTTTGGAGTAACCAGGGAAGGCTTGCAGACACTAAAGTTGCAATAACTTTTTGAGTGTGTGCATGGACTTTGTTCAAATTACTTGCATAATAACGCAAACCTGTTCTAATTCGATGCTCTTCCAACACATGTAATAAAATCTAAGACAATTTTATCTGACAATAAAGTAAAATAAATTTTTTGGTCTATTTCCTTTCTATTGATCTAATGTTATATATACTTGGAAAGACTCTAGAAAATATATAATAATTTTCTAAAAACAAAATTATTTTATTGTATATTTTCTATATAGAAAACTAAGTTTAAACATTACAGGATAATAACGTCTAAGCAAGTCCAGAACATTGGCAAATGGGGTTTCTTTGTGTAGAATCGCCGTGTCATTGCTATAATCTTCATAGTAGTAAAAATCTTAGCTAAAGAAAAATATTGTAATCTTACACTGTTCTAGAAAATGTAATTCCCGTGACATCTCAGGCAACATCATTAATAAAATAAACATTTTTTAAGCTTTTATAAAATTTGTTCTAGAACACATGTATTAGCAAACATGTTCCAGAACATGTGTTTATTGTTTATAAAAGAAATATAAAAAACTATCTACCGGTATCATAAAAATTTTTCAGGGTGGGGGGGGGGGGGGGGGGGGTGTACCTATAACACACCAACTACCCATATTGTAAAATTGTAAAGCCATCACAAAAGATTAGGATATATTTTAATTTTTAAAGTACTGTACCTGCAAATTATTTTATAAACAGAACTGAACATTAAAAATACTACATAATAATAAAGTGGTTGTAGTGATTTGTCTAAAAAGTAGCTAGCTACTGTACACATCACTATCAATAGGAAATTGTTCTATTGAGCAGTTACCAAGCAACTTGTGTTATAATTAAGCAAACAAATAGCTCAATTATCAAAAAAGAGCAATTATTGGGTATTGCAAAAATAGGACATATGTTTGCATGAAATTTAATGTGTTCCGCAACATATTTTTTTATAGACTTTTTTTTGGGCAATAACAAGATAATATAGAACCTAAAAAATTTGGTTTTGGTTGATTGCGAATTTCTTATGTGTTTTTTGCTAGATTGACTCGACTAATAGTCAACAGAAGTACAACTCTGTCTAACAAAATTCATTCAGCTGGCGTGCCGGTGAGTACCTTGTAGATATTCCCATAGGATTCACTGGAAAGAACTATCAGCTGGGTAACAGTTGATATTTGCTAACAGTCTCGGATAGAGTGGCTGAGTAAACACAACCTTACTAAACTTGGCAACTTGGCATACTTCTCTGCAGTTTGGTCCTATTCAATATTAGCATTCATTACTAGGCCCTCTCTGTCATTTCTTTTTCATGAGCACACCAGCTGGTGTTTCTATCGTTGAGTCTATGGCAATTCTCGTGTTATGGGGCTATTTTCTCGAAATAAAACAAGTTGAGATATTTCAATTTATTTCACAAGTACCCATATAAATCTATTTTCATGGTTCATGCAAAATGTCATCAAAATCGTTAGAGCCGTTTTTGCTCTAGGTAGGTAGCCAGTAGTCAGTAGCTTTTTTTTCTTACAGTAATCAAGTCTAACGACTTGCTAATTTTAATTGTTTGTTGTAGCTAAATATATCGAAAATTGAAAAATCCGGCCAAGCCAGCTAGCAGTAGGAAAAAGCTTTATGCCTATCATGCTACCTAATAATCATTCTTTATCAATAATCAATAATTGGTCGTATAATTGCTGTAATTTGGTCTCTCATAGCTTGTAATTTCATAATAATTAGCATCGGTTGTTATTTGCTGCCCCCAATTATCCAATTAGTCGGTGTGGTGCAGGGTGATAAACTATCTCCTCTTCTATTTTCATTATTTATTGCTGATCTACCCGCAGCCATCCCGGTATCGGTTTATTTTGTTTATTGTATGCCGATGATTTAGCCATTAATAGTAGCTCGCTCGCTTCATTACAACAGTCTCTAGATAATTTAAGTACCTACTGCGATGACAATCTATTAACCGTTAACTTGAGCAAAACTAAAGCCATCAAGTTCCGAAGAGGAGGTCGCATGGCTGCCACAGATATACTCAAATACAAAGGGAACGAAATCAAGTTTGTAAATTCTTTTAATTACCTGGGGTTCATTCTAACGTCCAAAAACACTTCGACGGGTCACTATGTCCACCTTCGGAAAAGAGGAATAAGTGCGTCGGTGCGCATTGCATCTCTCGTAGTTCTCTCTTCGGTTTCGCTGGAAACAGCAAAGAAATTGTGGAATCTGGTAGTTTTACCTTCGTGCACTTATGGTTGCTCAACATTTATCCAAAGTGACGACGTTTCAGCGCTAGATCATGTCGTCAAATGCCGCGGGTTTTTCTTCAAACTCTGGTGTGGCCTGAGCAAATTTGCTACAACGACGCGGTTACTAAATGCGATTGATAACAATTCAGTACACTAGCTAATCTAACAGCTAAAAGAAGACGTATCGCGGCTGTTCGCGCTTTTGAAGACCTTTAGCAGTTTAACCTGCCAAAATTTATATGTCTTTTAGTTAATTAAAACAACTTTAGCATACGACAATATTTTATGCTAATACACAAAACATTAGCCGAAGTCAGCCCATGCGCGATCATTCACCCGATGGATCTACACCCGGGAGGCTGAATTCGGATGCTTAAATTTTATTATTGCAGTGTAAGGTTGCAGTGTAAACTTACTGTATTATTCGACAGATCGTTAATAATTAATTCCTGACAGATATTATTGGCTTTCGGGAAATATTAACAGTTCCTTTAGGACGTGGCGCTCTATCTATTTAAACAGAACTAGGACTTATACTAAACGCAACGATACTGCTTATGATTAAAGTATAAAGCGTATTCTTTAGGAAATACTTTGTTACCAATCACAATCATGCACACTATTCTGCCGACCGTCAGTATATTTGATCACACATAAAGAGAGCAGTAATTGACTCATGTAGGGTCTGCTAAATAACATTAGATTCAATACACACCACATTAATATAAATCGCAATTGTTATATATAGCCCGCCTCTCTAACCTGTAGTGTATCAAGAAAATTGGGAAATTTGGGTGATTTATCCGTATTATCCAAAGAGCAATATTTCCATCAACAAATAGGTACAATTAATAACTGACAGTAAAATAACAGTACAAACAATATGATTAATGCAGTTAAATTAAGTAAGTATGTTAAGATGCGTTAAGATTCGTGAGTGAGTTCGTTTGGTAACAGTTTATACTTTCGATAATTTAAGCAGTTTTACTAGAGTTCTTCCCAAAAAGCCGGTGTTATGGCGAAAAATGGGAACATAACAACAGAATCATATAAAATCATATGACTACTACCACTATACGAGTATACCAAAAACCCTTATTCCACGAAGCCCCGTTCAACACAGAGGATGAGCATAGAGATAGGAAATTCAGTTCAGTAGCGCTGGGATAGGTCGAAATCAACGCCTACGCAAATTCTATTGGCCGACACGAACAGCAAGGCTAAGGCAACCTCTCTAAGCTAGTTGGCCGATTAAACTGAGCCCAGATATCTCCGTACAGCACATCAGCCAATAAGCTGGTAGCTTGCACTATTTTAGTTATAAATCCCTTTGAGAGTATTCTAGCGACTGGGGGGGAACTGGCCAGCAAAGGCAAACGTATCAGTTATCCCACAAAAGCTTTTACACCGCTCCCAGAAAATGGGATTTAAGTCTATAAAATATACAAAATCACAGTTTCTAAAATATAAAAATACTCTAAACAGTTAGTCTTTCTTGCGCGGACGGCGTTTACGCAGTTTTTTAAAGCTAGCAAGAGTCCTTTTCTCTTTGGGGCGAGCCACTTTACGAGGAGGGCTATAACTCCTGGGTGAAGGGTGCAATATGATTGCATCAGAAGGTATGGGATTGCGATCGGTATATCCGCCGGTCGAAGTACCGGGTTGATTGACATCAACGTCCGGGGAGAGGGGTCTAACGGCTTTGAGAGCTCGTTTCAAGACAGCCGCTCTTACGGGTCCTGTACGAGTGGTCTGCACGAGGGCCGTGGGTGGACCATAGGTAGTTAGAAACTTCCTTGGTTTAATGGTTCTTTCCAACTCGCGTTCGCGGGCTCGGTACTCGTAAGGCCGTCGATATACTTCTTGTAACTCAGGGTGTGAGTTGACGAATAAGTCTCCATAGGCAGGGTCTTGACGGATAAAGTTTATTAAGTTGTAAGAATGGATGTCACTCGGATTAATGCTCCTGAGAAATTTGCGTACATATTTGGTTGAAATACATTCTCCAACGCGCTTCAGTAGTTCATAACTTGATAGGCGCGATTTCTGCTCGACGGAGGCAAACAAATAAGGATGGAACGCATAAACTCCTTCGTAAGCGCGTCCAGGGTAATAGCGATGGCGTGAATCACAATGTAAATCAGCGTTCGCTTCCCAAGCTCTGATATAACGTAGTACAATCATTTCATCTACGCTCTCTAAATCATGGTTAAAGGGACAATCAAAGCTGGCGTGTCCTTTTAATTGACAATGATGGCATTGAGTCATAAATTGGGGGCAGACAGCAAAAATGTGCAAATTATTAAGCCGACAATATGCACAATAGATTTCCATCGACGGTTGCTCGTGGAAATAGGAACAAAGATCGTTGGTGTCCATGGACGTAATATGGTCTCTCGATGCGCACAGCCGACAACGTTGTCGAGAAACATAATTGGCGTGGCGATAATCATACGCAGTAAGACACTGTGGACCTTGATACCATTCCAATATGTAGTCGCTATCGATACTCCGAGACGTGGGGGGCTGAATCTCTTCAGATTCTAAACATATGGGTTCGTCTTCCCAGTCTGTTACGAATATAATTTTCGTGATCTATTCTCGGTTTATCGTTACGACTCCGCTGGGTATGATATTTAAATAGAACCATTTCCCTTTCGGTGTATACATCGTCCGTATCATGTAAATCGATAGGATGGCCGGTAGTTAAGAAGTCCATATACGTACCATTACGATTCGTATAGCGAGCGGTGAATTTTCTATAGTCCAATTCGCGCGTAAGTTGTTCCTGGGACATCGGCGGTTCGATATAACGACCATCGTCCTCCGTAATAGTCGGATCGGCTTCACCGCGTATCAAGCTATCCACAAATGCTTGTAAAGGTAGAGTATATCGCTCTCTAATACCAAGATCATCTTCTATCAATTCCGTCATATCTGTTATCTGAGTTTATTAATATCAATATAAGTTAATATTTTAGGCAAGCGGGCGTCGCTGCCTACTAGGCTTTGCCCCCGGACAGTGGGTTTCTCAGCGCCGATGTACCGTTGTCGCAGTGTTTACGCCAACATGTAGCAACAGCACGACAACGATAACCGGCACAAGTCCCACCACTGTCCGTCCCAAAGGCTTGAATCCACTTGAGGTTATCTCGGTAGAGTTAGGGCTACTTTACAATTGCGATTAGCTACTGTAAACACACTTTAGTAGTAACATTCACCTATAAACGCACAAATTCCATACAATCATTACTTACTGCACACATGCATGCCATTTGTCCGTTAGTCAGTGTCTTCCAGAATGTCACGTTATTACTATGTATCCTTGGATACTAATAGTGCGCTATGTATACTCTTATGCTACGCAATGGGGCAAGCTTTTTATTGTTCCTTTAACTTGCTTCTAATTCTAGCGTGGGTGTTGCCATGGTGACATTATGGAAAACTAGCGGTAGAATTAGGGCAATTCTCATGTATACAGATCTGGGATGTTATTTAATAGTAATTCTTTAATTGTCAATCTTCTCTTTATGCCTGATTTTATAAATTTTATCGGCTATTGACTATATATTGGAGATTCTCGCACTCTAGTACACTCAATATGAATCTCCGCTCCCATGATCTATTAATTACTGTAATTTTGGGAATGTTGTAAATTGCACAAAATGACAATTTATGAAATTCATTCGAATATGAATTTAAATTTATTCCCGTGAATTTTATTATTTGATGTTAAAATTGACACAATTTGATTCCAGAGCAGGTCTGGGGACATAGGATCCTTAATTCTATGAATTTTGTCTTTTAAGAGTATCGGTAAGTGCTACGATATCTTAATCGACTAGAATTGTTAACGGATCTGAATTTTACAGATTTTAATAAATATTAAATTAATATCTAGGATGGGCACCGATTTATTCCAGAACTTGTCTGGGGACGTTAACCACTGATTCTAGAATTTGTCTTTCAAGTATATCGGTGGGTGCCACGATATCTTAATCGACTAGAATTACAGATGGTCAAAAGTTTAACAGATTTATTTGCGATTTACGCTACTGTTAGAGGGACATCACGCTACTATATGTATTATTTGTTATAAGGTAGAAGAGCAATATCGCACGAAGCAATGTCAGTGTGAAGAGGCAAGTCGTTTCCAAGGTCTACCCAGAGCTTGGTTTAGCCGAGACACGAGGATCTGAACTTTGCATTCCTAATACTCTGCCTACCAATAATACTTAAATATAGTAGTGGCTTTATTGTACTTTAAGAAGTACTGACATGTCATCTTACTATAGTCTCGCATTTATAATATAATACGGACAGTAAGGAAAGAGAAAATAATTATTTCTTGCCGTCGCACTAAATATATTGTAAGTAATTAAATACGTAATAAACACTAATAGATTGCACTAATTTACTAAATATTCTAAAATAACATTCTACTAAATAAAATTAAAGAAAACGATTATAATAAAATTACATAATAATACATACATAAATATAAAATAAAAACAAATATAAAATGATATAGTCACACGCCCACTCCACATGCTATCATGTTATGGAGTCCCTAGATATTTGTCGGATTAGGGAAGTAGTTTTAGGAAGAGTATCTTGCCTTCCATTGTTTCCGGATAGTTTTCGGTTTCTTTCCAGTAAACATAAACGACTAGCTGGGCGATTGAGTTGTTGTGTTACTTTCTCCGCTCCCTTGGCCTGTCTAACCTCCGCCGTGGTAAGATGAGGAGGCCATTCTTCTTCTTCTTTACTTAAGAAGTCGGATCCACCTAACCAGCCTGGAGTATCTATCAGTTCTTGAGTAGTTGCTCCTCTGGAAGCGATGTCGGCTGGATTAATCGTCCCAAGGCAATGTCTCCATTGATCTACATTGGAGTTAATATCGTCATTATCTGAGGAGTATGGTGTTCCCTCAGTTGGATCGTCCACATCACTGCTCTCCACTTCCCATTCCTTTACTTGGTATACCTGTTGTTGAGGTAATCTCTCTTTGAGAGTTCTACGGGAAGGGCCAGTGAAGTACCAACCTACTCTAGTTCTTACCGCATAGGTTTGCAGTGGCTGCGGTTGAGCAGGCCGTTTCTCCAATGTCTCGAGCGCCTCATGCGCGTTTTGGCCGATGAGTATTTGCACTCCAGGATAATCTGTCTGGAATCGAGGTATCTTAAGATGTTGGATGCTCTCATCCTCGTCCCAATTATAAAGGTCTGCTTGGGTAGTAGCGAAGTTCTTTATAGCCACCATTTTTACTGACCTTATACTTTGTGCTCCTAATTTATCCTGGGGGGTGGACAACTCACCTACATAGTAATCTGCCGTTAGGGTAGATTTCCAAACCTGCATAATTCCTGACATATTCAATTTAGTCCGGAACTTGGGTTGTCCAGCAAAGATATCTTCGGCTAGTTCTTGATCGATGAATGTTCCTGTGCTGCCGGAGTCAAGTAGGGCGTTCACTATGTAACTCTTGTTGAGACCATGAACTCTCACTTGCACTACAGGAAATTCTCTTATTCCTATGTTGGAAGTTGGAACTTTCCAAGATGGTTGTTTGTCAAAAGGAGTTGGAGTAAACTCGTCAGTGTCCTTTTCATACGTAAGTGCTCGATACACTGTGGTATTTATTAGATAACAGGATTCGTTGGCATCGGAGAATTCGTCTGTATAGAATCCTTCCCACTCAGAACCTTGGTCAGTGTCGTTCACATCACTGAATTGGACATGTAGTTCGGGCTCACTTACCTGACTCGGGTTGTCTCGTTCGAACTCACTGTGTAACAAGATGTGATGTTTCGCGCCACACTTTGCACACTTTACGTCGGAGTAACAGGTTCGCCGTTGGTGTCCTGATCTGAGGCAATTATAGCATAACCGCTTATTCCACAGGACTGTACGTCTGTCTACAGGGGATTTCTTTAGAAATTCAGCACACGCACTCAAACGGTGGGGCCCGTCGCACAGCGCGCATTTTGGTTTGATGTTACTCACCTTAACTTGGTTAACGTTATGCACTCTCGTTCTTTCTTCGGGCTTTCTTCCGTGAATTCTCTTAGGAGACGTAGGAGGAGTTGTTGTTACCTGTTCTCTCCTGTCACTGGTTCGAGACTTGTATTTACTTACGTCTTTATAGGTCTTGTTGTCATAGTAAGATTTTGCTGTGTCTTTCCCGCTGTCCTCTTCTTGAGAAGCTTGGCTTTCGCCGTCGTCAGTATAACACACTGGTATTATCCTTCTCCTAGAAACGAGTTTCTCACTTACCTTATTTTCTGATGTTTTCTCTCTGGACTGCCTTATGAGTTGTAATTTTACTTCACTATCTAAGAAGGACATGAGATCAGCCATGGTAGGGCTTCGGCGTTGTTGTTCATTCATGTACAACACTTTCTTGTCCCAGCGTGTACATACTCCACCCTTTGGTAAAGTAGAGACTACGGCTCCAATAACCATGGAACTCTGATATTCATGCGACTTACCTAACCAGTCCAGTTGTCTACAGATCTCTTGAATTTCATCGGAAAACTCTATAATCTCGCTACTAAGGAAGTGTCGGGGGGCTACTAATTTTGCATACAAATACTTAGCTATGTTATCCTTGTTACCATACCTGATGTTTAATGTATCCCAAACTTGTCTTAATCCTTCTGGATGTCCAATAAACTTTAACGCCATTAACTTGGGAGGTCCTTCCAAACACTTGATGAGGAATCTAAGTTTCTCTCCGTTAGATAGTACAGAGTTCTGTATGCTATCTTTGTAATATTCGTTGAAAGGTAACCATTTCATTTCGTCTCCATTGAATTTGACGATCTCTCCCACTTTGACCACTTGGCGGGCTTCTGTTCTAGCCATCTGACGCGTAAAGCTTTCTTGGGCCATCGTGTTATTTAATATCGAATTATCGGTATATAAATTTCTCGGATCATTATCAGGTCTATAAGGAATATCATTAATAACAGGTCTATAATCACCCTTAATAGGGTTTGCTATAGGAGTTTCAACTTCACTAGCAGTATAGATGCGTGTAGGCTCTACACCTTGCGCATGTAATACTTCAGACCTAACAGGTTGACACAATGTTACAGGGGGTATTGGTATGCCCTTTTTGATATTGACTAATTTGTCGCATTCTAGCGCGATACTTTGCTGCACTTCTTGCAACTCTGCTCTACCTTCCCTCACTGTTCCCTTAAGTTGGTAGACAGTCTCCTGCATCTGTCCCAGCAGGAGATTCATCCCCCGCCGTCCCTCCTCCACCCACTCAACCGCCGAAGCGGGAGTCGCCAACATAGTAGCGGGCTGACGCGGGACGACGGGAGACAAATTATTGATTTCTCTCTCTGCTATCTGGACAGGGGTATTTGCATGGACTGTTCCACCGGGTACAGGCAGTGTAGTACTATGTAAAGGGAATTTAGAGTTAAGCTCTGGAAGTGCAGGGGTCTCTAGCACAGAAGTGACTTTGGGAACAACAGGCCTAATTATTTCAGGTTCATCGACTATAGTAGGGAGTCTTTTGACCTGGATGAATTGTTCTATGGGTTCTGCACGACCTAAGTCTGTGCTAGTTAGCTGTCTTTTAACAGCTGGGGGCAAATCAGGCAATTTGCGACGGTAAGATGTTTTTCTACGCCTACTTAGATGAGATCTATTTCCTCCGCCTTCAGGATCGGTGGTCTCGCCTTCCTCCGAGGATGTGTATCCCTGGCGCTTGGGGGTAGATTTTCTCATCATTTGCATTTGATTAGCAGTAAACTGTTTATTTATACTGTCTTGTGTCTCTTGCAGATTTTCCAACTCCAGTTGGGTAGTCTGCTCAGCGGCTCTCCGTTCTGCTTCTGCCACTGCCTTTGCTGCTTTTGCATCTGCCGCCGCTGCCTTTCCTTTTGCTTCTGCTTCTGCCGCTGCTGCCTTTCTTTCTGCTTCTGCTTCTGCCGTAGCCGCCGCCTTTTGTTCCTCTATCCTTCTTTTCTTTATTTGTTCTTCTCGGACTCTAGTGAGGCGGAGTTTTTCATCACATTCAGCTTGGTTTGCAGCTAACATTTCGGCATCGATTGAGTCCAACACAAGCTTGGTTCCTTCACTATTAGGGGAAAGTCCAGACAGCCGTCTCCTCAACTCTTCGTCTCCTAGGAATCGCTGATAGTCGGACAAATAAATGTCAATAGCGTCTCTAGTTCGCGGTTCCTCGGCGGCCTCTTCGCTTTTCGCTTGAGAAAGGGTGACATCAGTTGGTTCTTCATAGGTTGATCTCTCAGCCAGCTGGGATTTCCACTGGGCCGTTTCCTGTACTTTGAGATCTACCCGATGTAGCCAAGTTTTGACAGCAACCTGCAGCGACGTGTCCTGTCTTCTTTTGGAAGTTTCCTCAAAGGCTGAGAGGATTAGTCGTATGCGTAGGGTTCTTTCGCGTATTTGATATAGCAGGTCTTCCTGCTCTTGAGGTCCGTGAGGTTGTCGAAACAGTTGTTCTTCCAATCGATCCAAGGATCCGAAGAATCCCTGCACATATCCTGCTGCCGACCTCTTCCAAACAGCTGGATCCATTGTATCTTTAGCCACTCCCATCCTGTGTATATCTTCCCAAGTAGCCTCGGACAGATCCAACGGAAGTCCGAGTCCGGGAAAGTTCCATTGTGATTCAACAATAGATATCAATTCTTCCCTGGCGTATCCCGCGTAATTATCTTTGGTCGCTCGCTTATTCCTCGCCCAGTCGGCTTGATGTTCTTCAACCGCAATGAATATAGTAGTTAGCACTGCAGCAGGAAGGGTAAGAAGGGGGTCCGAGTAGACTGTAGCAGCCATCTGCACTCCGCCTTCGGGGGTCAGCTCTTCAGTATCCGAACTGCTGGAGCTATCGGATCGCTGGGAAGTAGGTCCTTGACCAAGATGTTGCTGCGATAGGACAACTGCCTCTTGGTCCCGTTTTACCTGTGCCCGAGTGCCTATGATGGACCTATGGTGGACTAGCCTAGGGTCTGATACTACTGGAGGGATGACCTTTTTTACAGTAGGAGGTGAGCCGAACTCCTTTCTTATTCGCTCCACACTCCTATCTGAATCACAGATAGTTGTATCGATCAGACTGTCTGACAGGTTTTGCTGAGTGTCAGACATGTTTAGCTATACAGTTGAAGGCTTACTGCTATAGTTACAGTTAAAGCAAGTTTAGTAATTCAGTATAACCACTGGCCTAGTACCGGTAATTTATTGCAGTATATTAGAATACCGGTATGCACTTATAATATATATAAGTATTGTGAACTAGGTTTGTCACAGAGTACCGGTATATAATTTTAGCACAGATATATATAAATATATAATAGGCCTATCGTGAATACCGGTATACAGTTTACACTTATAGTACTGTAGTATATATAAGTATAATTATGACCTAGAATTAATTACAGAGTACCGGTATGATTTCAGCTCAAATTGATAGAAATAAATATAATAAGCCTATGGTAAGTACCGGTATGTCAATTATTTTTAGAATAATTGAATTCCTGAATATTTCAGGGTTACTTAGTTACTTTAACGTACTTTATTACCGTTATTTAAGCAGTAGTCCAACTGGTAGTGAGACCTAGTTGTTGTATGACAGGCCTACTATTTATAAATCTTTTGAGTTGATTTATAATAGATATATACCCGTTTAAAAGGGGTTTTGTCAATATTTGAAATAAATGTTATTATTTCTGGGGGTCACTACACGGAAGCTGTGTGCTCTCAGTGAAGTGCTATTTATTTGACACTAAAACTGATAATTCTAATTTACCTAAGTTACTTAATACTACAAATTACTTACGATATTGGTGGGATTAATTCTCTAATTAAACACAACAAAATATTACGTACGAAATTTTTAGGGTAATTTTACAGGAAGTCTACAAACCAGCCTAACAAAGGGTTAGAATTCTGGTTATTACAACGGACAGGGTACTACAGTATTTGAAATAATAAGTAGTAGTAAATATACTGTACTGTCCAGATAGGAAAATACCACCGCCTGACGACCTATAACCGTATCGCTATAGGTACTACGTTATGTATCACGGATTGTTCCTACCCAGAAGTTAATAGAGCTAACGAATGTGCCTATCAACCACTTTACAACATAAATATACTGCCTACACACTAATTACTTCGGAAAGCACTGTACACTAAACCCTAAATTAGGTACAAGTACCGGTATAACAAATAATCAGTAGTTAAATATACTTGAACAGTTAAAAGAACCACGGCATCTGCTGGAGTGACCGAAGCACAAAATCTCCAGTCTTTACCTACGCCGAGCAGCCCTGATGTAGTACCGGGGTTAGTTTAACTATAACGGTATGTATAACAAGCACAATTACTGTAGGAATAAACTTGGGGACATGAATGTTGCGAATAATCGCATAAACTCTGAATAATAAATATTACGCTACCCGTACAGAATACTCAAACAAATACAAACCAAACGCTGGCAAACTACTATCAAGCCTAAACAAACTACAGTATGTGCAGATTCTGAAACTGTTAGTTAGTATGCGTTCTAACATGGTAGTACGACTTACTCTTTAAGAGGGGATTGACCTTACAGCTTATGGCTGCCCCAACTTACTAACGGCACTTTATCAGACCAACTCTACACACGCAGCAATCCCTTCAGACCTAAAAATAGCTAGACAACAATCCAGCCTACAAATATTTGAGTAATAACTATTACGGTATCTGAACAGACCACACAAACAAACACAGGCTAAAACACTGGCAGACTACGATCAAGCCTAAATAAACTACAGTATATGCAGACTCTGAAACTGTTAGTTAGTATGCGTTCTAACACGGTAGTACGACTTATTCTTTAAGAGGGGATTGACCTTACCGCATATGGCTGCCCCAACTTACTAACGGCACTTTATCAGACAAACTCTACACACGCCGTAATCTCTCCAAACTCAACACAGTCAGACAGCAGTTCAGCCTACAATTATTTGAACAATCTGAGCAGACTTACACGTCTTCAGCTCAATATTAACTTACTAGGAAATAAAACCGACAGAAATAAGTAGAATCTCAATAAAAATTCAGGGCTGCAGTCCCTGATTAAGTACTAAGACCTACCGGTATACAATAATCAAATCGAATAATACTAAATGTACTTGTACAGCAGTACCGGTACCGGTGATGACAGTTAGGCCTACTGACCTACAAAAGTACCGGTTCAGTTTTACCAGTCACTACGGTATTTTGCAACCCTATTGCCTACTGCAATAAGATTATAAACTGTTACTGTTCGCGCTTTTGAAGACCTTTAGCAGTTTAACCTGCCAAAATTTATATGTCTTTTAGTTAATTAAAACAACTTTAGCATACGACAACAATTTATGCTAATACACAAAACATTTGCCGAAGTCAGCCCATGCGCGATCATTCACCCGATGGATCTACACCCGGGAGGCTGAATTCGGATGCTTAAATTTTATTATTGCAGTGTAAGGTTGCAGCGTAAACTTACTGTATTATTCGACAGATCGTTAATAATTAATTCCTGACAGATATTATTGGCTTTCGGGAAATATTAACAGTTCCTTTAGGACGTGGCGCTCTATCTATTTAAACAGAACTAGGACTTATACTAAATGCAACGATACTGCTTATGATTAAAGTATAAAGCGTATTCTTTAGGAAATACTTTGTTACCAATCACAATCATGCACACTATTCTGCCGACCGTCAGTATATTTGATCACACATAAAGAGAGCAGTAATTGACTCATGTAGGGTCTGCTAAATAACATTAGATTCAATACACACCACATTAATATAAATCGCAATTGTTATATATAGCCCGCCTCTCTAACCTGTAGTGTATCAAGAAAATTGGGAAATTTGGGTGATTTATCCGTATTATCCAAAGAGCAATATTTCCATCAACAAATCGGTACAATTAATAACTGACAGTAAAATAACAGTACAAACAATATGATTAATGCAGTTAAATTAAGTAAGTATGTTAAGATGCGTTAAGATTCGTGAGTGAGTTCGGATTTGGTAACAGTTTATACTTTCGATAATTTAAGCAGTTTTACTGGAGTTCTTCCCAAAAAGCCGGTGTTATGGCGAAAAATGGGAACATAACAACAGAATCATATAAAATCATATAACTACTACCACTATACGAGTATACCAAAAACCCTTATTCCACGAAGCTCCGTTCAACACAGAGGATGAGCATAGAGATAGGAAATTCAGTTCAGTAGCGCTGGGATAGGTCGAAATCAACGCCTACGCAAATTCTATTGGCCGACACGGACAGCAAGGCTTAGGCAACCTCCCTACGCTGGTTGGCCGATTAAACTGAGCCCAGATATCTCCACACAGCACATCAGCCAATAAGCTGGTAGCTTGCACTATTTTAGTTATAAATCCCTTTGAGAGTATTCTAGCGACTGGGGGGGAACTGGCCAGCAAAGGCGAACGTGTCAGTTATCCCACAAAAGCTTTTACAGCGGCGCAATATATTAGTAACGGATACCATCACAAGCTATGCTCCAAAGCTAACTGCTGGCGTCCCTAAGATGATTGCCATTGTCGGCTCTGTAATTCTCCAGCAAGAATTGAACACGCTCAGGTCTGCTCTGCGCTTCCACAAAACACACCTGCTTTCAAACTGGCAGTCCATCTTAACAGCCTTATTTAATCTATGTTTTCTTTAAGTATGTTTTATTTATTTATTAATAATTTTACTGTGCTAATTTTAACAATTACAAATTACAGCTCATCTTCATAACCAATTTCTAAAGAATTGATGTTAAAATAAATACAGAATGATTAAATTAAGAAAATTAGGGGCGAGGGTGCCTCCGACCTATTAAAATAGTTGTTGTATTACGGAATATTGTGTTTAATGTTCAAGCACAGAAACCAAGGAGACTGGCCACGTTCTAGTTTTATTAATTAACAATTTCCAATGTAAAACGTTTACTGCACTTGCGGTATAGCTCTACTATATGTATGTATCAAAAAATGTAAACTACTATTACCTCATCTAAGATAAATCTCCACATTAAAAAATGTCTCTTCCGCTAATAAGGGATTATACGAGGAAAGAGCACCTTTACGAAGACCTGACAAGTTCATCATTCTGGGTATTTTCCGATGATCTAACCAAGGAATATCACGCTTTCCTAGATCTCCTACAAATATCAAACGAAGATGGGGAAGCCTATTTGGAGGCGATAGATAGGAAACGCGCATATTATTTGAAGGGAAACACACCAGTCGAACAATTATTCAGATTTGACAAGAAAGAAAAAGGTGAATGTGGAAATAAGACCTGGAAATTTGTCGATCCTATAGATAAAGTGGCTCTGAAGACGCATTGGACATTGTTCGATTGGTTAGAGAGATCGATTGATACTCGATATACCCACGTCGAGATGTATAGAACAAATCGTTTCGGAGAAACATTTCTTCGATTAGAAGGGGATGAAATTCATCACAAAGGCAAGGGCGGTGGGCTTGTAATCATTCGCAAACGCAATGGGATCGAGCAACGAACTACCATACACGCCGCTGATAAAGAGGATGTTGACATATTGTTCAACTACTTTCGACAAAAATACAGCGCCAGTATTGTCCAATCTAAAAAAAAACTACGGGAGTTTATAAAGGAGGGATTCATCTTCAAAGAGAAATCTGCAAAAATGGTAAGGGACGGATTCACCTTAGAAAAGAAACCTTCAAAAATGAAAGCGAAATGGGGCGAATTAAAATTCAGTGGACCGAAAAATATAGAGTTATGTTTGAGCGTAAATGGTCAACGGTTGGATAGAGATAAACCTAAACAAAGCATAATCTACGATCTAGCGGATTATAAGTTGGACCCGGTTGAACGTAAACCAGATCCACATACTATTTTTTTGATAACATTCGGGATTTGTTTAACCAAAGAATCCAAGAAACAAGGTCGGTTTAGAGACTACCTACCCGGGAAGAAATCACACGGGAAGAAGTATCTTTGGTTCAGAAGTGCAGAAGTCAGAGACCAATGGCTGAAAATTGCACGTATCTTACATAATTAATTTCATATTAGAAAAAGGAATTTCTTATTGATTGACAAATAAATAGCGTCACTCAGTTTCGAAATCATTTCGAACGCCCATTATCCGTCATTTCCCATCCAGATTCGTTTATGCAGATTACCAACATCAACTAGAACGGCAACTTTATTTTTAACATATAGCTTAATATCTATCCAACTCATGCAAAACAAAATAATTATCTGTTCAGTGCAATTGAGACTAATGACCTGCAATTGGGTTATAAGAAGAACCTTAACACTGACATACCATATAGCCTTGCCAGTAAACTGATTCATCATTTTAACCACGGCAGAGCCAAAGTAGGCCTATATTATGTCACTAGATCTACTACTACTACTAGGTCGAGCGAACTCGGACAGTGGAAATGAGATCCTTCCAGGCTTCCCGATTCTCCATAGTTGTCGCAATTTCGTTTCTCCCAAGTTCAGTATCCCTTTCAAGTTGATCTATATATGTTATGGCAGGTCGTCCACGACTACGCTTTCCATGGGTTGGTTGCCAGAGAAGTAGATCTGGTATGACCTCGTCTTTACTTCGCCAGCAGTGCCCACTGAATCTTAATCTGCGTTCACGGAGGGTGGTTGATACAGGTGGTATTGTACCATAAAGCTCGGCGTTTGTCATGTGTTGTCTCCAGCTGATGTTTAGGGCTGCCCTTAGTAGTCTTGTGTAGCAACCATCAATTCGTTGTTCAAGTGATTTAGTCAGTGTCCAGGTCTCACCCCCGTATAAAAATACACTTTCCACTGTGGCTCGAAAGAACTTAGTCTTCAGGTGCCTGGAGAGATCTGATTTCCAGATGGTATCCATTTTTGATAGAGCTACCCAAGCCTTTGCTTCTATGTCCTTTTTGCTACTCTCTATCCATGATCCAAGGTACTGGAAGTCATCGACCTTCCTTAGTTGATTATTATCAATGGTTGTCAAGTTTCCATCAACATTAAAGGACATGAATTCGGTCTTGGTAGCATTTATATGCAATCCAACCTCCTTAGCAGCCCTCTCCACTTTATTTAGTAGAAGCTGTGCATCTGCTAGCGTATTAGAGAGCAGGGCGATGTCATCCGCAAAGTCGGTGTCTGTGACTGTAGTTGCCGGATATCTACTACTTCTGCGTTCTTGAAGTGTGAATCCCAGATCTTCACCCTTTGTGGCCGTCCTCATTGCGTAATCCAGCACAATTACAAATAGTAATGGTGCTAATGTGTCACCTTGCAGTACGCCAGCCAGGATTGAGAAAAACTCAGTTTCACCATCTGGTGAGAGTACCTGCGCTTCTGTGTCACAATATAACAATCCAATGCCAGCAACTTTTTTTACTTCTGCATTACTTCTGGTATTCCATAAGCTCTTAGGATTTCAAGCATTTTACCTCTATGGATGGAGTCGAATGCCTTCTTGAAGTCCACAAAAGTCATGACTGCGGGGAGATTCTTTGACTTAATTCCTTCAATCAGTCTCCGTAGTGCAAGTATCTGAGCTATTGTTGATCTACTTGGTCGAAATCCGTTTTGGCTCTTACGCAGTAGTTTCTCTATGTGAGGCCTAATCCTATATAGAATCATTTTATTGTATATTTTGGCAGCTACCACAAGCAGACAGATCCCACGATAGTTTGTTGGTATGCCGAGGTCTCCTTTCTTGGGGAGAGGCTTTAGTTGACCTTTAGTCCAAATTGGTGGTGGCTTTTCCCCTTTTAACATCCGGTTGCAAACATTCAATAATGGTCTATTTAGCACTCCGGTTTTCCATACCTCCGCTGGGATTTCATCTAATCCACTCGCTTTATTATTGGACATGCTTTTAATGCTTCTTTGGAGTTCGGCAGGTGTGAAGTCCCCTGTTTCTATAGGTAGTGTCTTGTCATATATTTTCCTTGTAGGGCTGACCTCGATGTTTGGTGGCTGCCCAAGCAAGTTGTAGATCTAACCTAGATCTAACCAGTGCTTTTGACACTGTCAGCTACATAAAGCTTTTTGAGTTGCTTGAACGAACCAATCTGAGTCGACCTATACTACACTGTTTGTTTTTCTTAGTCCAGAGCATGTCTTTGGATCAATAGCTCAACCTTACTAGAATTCATACCGCTCCAATAACGTTATAAAGTGCTATTATATGAACAATGACGTATAAAGTTATTACTCTATATTTTGGTCAATTCTTCTTACAGGGGTTTAAGATATTCTTCTTCGTGATCGGCGGGGTCTACCTACTCTATCTAATGTTCCTCATCATTAGAGCATACACGGAACTTCGTAGTCTGCCATACTTCGATATTAGACTGAAATTCTTGACAGCCCTAATGATTGCTGTTCTAGCTATAAGGTGAGGAAGGCCCCTAATATTTGCTTTTATATAATGTATTAATGCAAAACTGTGCCCAACAAAAGTTATAATATTTACTGGAACATTAATATGGCTAATAATTCATTCAATAAAGGAGTGATTTAAATTCTAGAACATAATTACAAACATTTTACTCGGCTGTATGCCACAACCAAGGCGTTCTATAATACTTATAAATACGTTCTATAAATACTTATACTTATAGATCGCCTTGGCCACAACCAAACTAATGAATAGCTATAATTATTCTCCAAATCTCTACAAAATCTGGCGAAAACCCCTCCAATATGTATCTTGTTGCTATGTAAAATCCATGTTTCTAAGGAAAAACACATTAAGACTTTTTTCGAGGGTATTAGCAAGATAATGTAGAATCAAAAAATTTGGTTCCTCCAAATTCCTCCAAAATTCCAAATTTGGTTCAGCGAACCCCCCCCCCCCCCCCCCCCTCCCTATGTTGTGCTACATTGACTGGACTATTAGGAATATGATGAAATTTATATCCACCACTGCAACTAATTACAGTTACTACAACCATATGGTCCACAATCTTACCTTTAAACTCTTATACAACGGCTACAATTACTTGGCGGCGTTCCGTCCTATAAATACCAATCACTTGCTGCGATGGTCTTATCGGATATCACCAGAACACTCACTCAGAAATATCACCATTTTAAGTTGATGTAAATGTAAAATATCTCGTTGTTATTATTATAGATCGTAAGATTTCTTTCGATTTATTTTCTAGTATTACTATAGTGATTCTAAGATTCGGAGATAGACTTCTCGATAATCTTATCTTTGAATTCTCCACCAACTACAACAATTCTGCAGAATTTCTCGCCTTCTACAGTCTGCTCAACTTCTACCTGTATACTATGGCCTATGTTTACAGTCCCGCGAGGAATGCCATTAATGGTATGGGTAAGTAGTACAACAGTAGAGTTATTTAAAATATAAAAAGGTTTCGCCTGATTTCGAACGAAAATGCGTACGTGCTCGTTTTTAGTTAGAATCACGTGTCTCTGTAACCTGTTCCTTTCCCTCTTAAAAAAACATCGTTGGCAAATCTGTTTAATTATATTAATACAGTTTATTACGCAAGTAAGCACATTTATTTGTTAAATAAAATTGCATAGGCCGATAATACGGCCTTAACATTAGGAAGTAACACCAAGTACATTAACTTAACATATTGCAGTATTTAATTCGACTATAAACCAAACTGCACCTAATAAAAATTCTAAATACCGAATAATTGATGGCTATGTAGATTTAATAATGTGGCACGGTGGTTCAATTTAGCATCGTTTAATTACAGCACTATTATTATGGCATGTCCAAGGCGATAAGGCATTAAAACTGTAACCCTATAAGCTTTTACATTGAGTTTGGGTCCAGCGAGAGTTTCATTGAATATCTAAATATAATTTAAGACAGATTTTTCTACCAACGTAGTTAAATTGAAACAAAGAGCGGAATGAGGCTAGATTACGATTTTGACTCTAAAATCATAACGAAAAATTATTTATCCAGATAAAAAAAGATATTCCACTGGGAATTTATTTATAATTTATTTTCAAACAATATTGTAATAAATATCTGTTTATAAATAATTTCGTATCACTTTATTTTACTACGGTGTTCAATATAAATTTATATTCATTGAGAATGGAATGTGATGTCGTCATATTAACTCAATAAGTGTGGTGAATGCGGTTTAACTTGCGGAGAGCCGTTCGTTACTTAAAGACAAATTGTTTATGATAAGAAACTTCGACAACAAATAAACCTGGATGGGCAGCCGGGAAGTAAATAATATGGAAAAGCGTGTGGCAGTAGAAAGAGATACAATGATAAAAGGTTAACGCCAGTGGGAATACAATCATTGGTTGTCGTCTAGGGCGTTATACAGGTTGTTATGTAGCGAGCCTTCCCGCTCACTGTTGTGTTGAGCTCTAGTCCTCACGCTGTACCTCCGGCCAAGGGAATGGAACCTCCTGGACTCGTCGCCGTCTGACTCCTTGTTGCTGGACCCCTCCGACGTGGAGGACTCATACTCCTCGGTGGAGTCTGCCTGTCCTGTAGGTTCTTCGTCCATTTGGATCCCTCTACACGCGGACATCCTACCCTCCAGGGCCAATGTGTCCGGGTGCAGGGCCCACTCGTCGGCGCTGGCCGTGTACCCGGGGGGCCTGAGGGCCAGACGGATGCGGCCTTCCACCGCCAGACGGAGTATGTGATTGGCCGCGCGGAATACGTCGACTCTCCCGCCGCCGCGCGCCGTGTAGAACCGCTTCCGGCACGCCCACGCCTCGCAGATGTTCCAGGCGGAGGCGTCCGCCGGACAGGGCAGCCGGAGTCCGCGCACCAACCCCGCGCGCTGCGCCAGGTAGCCGACGCACGTGTAGGGCTCCTGGACCTGTGCCACCGGGTAGACGCCGGCCAGCACCTGGAGCTGGCGGTCGGCCACCGAGGGGAACACGAGCCCGGGGCAGTCGCACAGCCGCACCGTCGGGGTCAGGTAGTACGTCTGGAAGTGTTTGGTGTGGCCCGGGGTCTTACTGGTGCTGACCACCTTGCGACCCACCAGCCCGTTTATCAGCGAGGATTTACCGACATTGGGCGCGCCCACACACCCTATGGTGAGCACCCCGTCCAAGGTGCCGCTCGAGGTGCACTTCTGCATCTCGTTCTGGTAGCCGGAGCATTCGGCTTCCCCCGAGGGCAGCGAGTCGCTTGTGAATCTGCGAAGCCACGAGTCTAGATCTACGACCTGGCCGGCGATCTCCTTACAGGCCTTGTAAAGTTCCAAAGGGCCGACGGGAGTGAAACGACGCAGTTTACTGCGTTTCTTTACTTTGGCGAGTTTACCGTCGGTTTCTTCAGTGGGATCAACGTCCCATCTATCCGGAAAGCTTGAGAACGGGATCACGTGTGTCAGTTTGGGGCAGACCGACCGGATGTATGACTTCCATGCGGTGAGCAGCCCCGGGGACACGATGTCTACCTTGTTGAGTACCAGTATCAGTGGCTTTCCTAAATCGTCAACAACGTGGTGGTAAAAGTGAGGGTTGAAGTGTATGACGGGGTGTCTAACGTCCACTATGAACAGCACCACATCCGACATCTCCAGCACCCGCCACAGTTGGCGCCATGTCTCCAGGTTGGTCTCGTAGTAGCTGAGGCGATCGTAGGCCGGTTGTCGTCTCATCGAATCCTCAAACTCTCGCATGTATCGAGTCTCTTTAGCTTCGAGTTGCGCTTTGCTCTGGTTGTAGCTCCAGGGCGGGCGGATGGGGAAGTTGAGCTGTGCCCATTCCGGGTACACGTCTGAGAAGGCCAGCTCGAGCGCGGTCTCCGGTAACACCTCCAACGGGAGTTGCGCGGACTCCTTCCGTTTACTCAACTCTGTCTTGGTTTCCTTTACAAATTTTAGGTTAAACCGATTCGGGTCGTATCCCGACGCTACTGTTTGTGTCCGGAGTCGGGCCGAGGTGGTTGAGGTCTGTGTCTCGGTGTTCCAGGCGTCTGTAGGGTCACTGCCTCCTCCGGCCTCTCCAGACGAACTCGAGGATTGTATATCGAGACTGGAGTAACGGGGCAGGCGGCCTTCAACTAAAGTCACACGACCAGTGGGTTTTTTATCCCTCTTCGCCTGGAGTTGGGCTTTCTTTTGTTTACCGCTGTATGGTTTCTTTCGCGGCATCTCTGATCTTGGATTAAAACAGCAGTAGGCCTACGTTATCCATTATCTACATTTACAGCATTACCGGTACGAAGTTAAGTTACCGGTAGGCTGGTATTTTTTTCTTGAATATCAACTTGAAATTAATATAAACCCGGGTTGAAATTATTCATACTGTGAGGCAGAGGGAAATTTAAAATTCAATTAACAGGCGCAAAACACGGTGCAAGGATTCCAAATATGTAAAAATATGTTTCAACCCGGGTTGATATTATTTTCAACCCGGGTTGATCGTTGATATTAATTTCAACCCGGGTTGATATTATTTTCAACACGGGTTGATATTAATTTCAAACCGGGTTGATATTATTTTCAACCCGGGTTGATATTAATTTCAACCCGGGTTGAAATTCAAGAAAAAAATGTTGATCCAAACAAAAACTATAAAAAAGTAGTGAATTATTTTGGCCGCTTTCAGCCACCGTACCTACCGTATCTGATATCAGGATATAAAAATAGGCCCTTTTAGAATATTGGAGAATGTTGGAGGTGCATCAATCAGATCAGTATACGATGGTTCGACAACATTTGTGTCTACTGTTGACGGTGATACTGAACCATTTGAAGTGTTATGGGGCGTCCTCCAGGGAGACACACTTGCACCATTCTTGTTCATAATTGTGGTTGACTATGTTCTACGCATGCCCTTAGATCATCACAATGATGATGGGGTGACGATAACTCCACCTACTGGCTCCAGAAGTCGAGAAAATCCTGCCAAGTACCTAACTGATCTAGACTTTGCTGATGACTTTGGAGTACTCTCAGAATCATTAGAGGGAGCCCAACGGCTCCTCAGCTCATTAGAACATGCTGCTTCTAGTGTTGGTCTTTTTATTAACTCCAAAAAGAACAAAATTTTGACAGTTAACTTTGAAAGTCCTCAGCAAGTCTCTGATCGGATGAGCATAAGCTCAAAGGATTATATGCTTGAGCATGTGGACGACTTCTCTTACCTGGGATCATGGATCCGGAAGTCGTAAGGGAAAGGCATGGGCAGCCTTGAATAGGCTTTCCAGGATTTGGAAGTCACAGAGAATTAATCAGAAACTTAAGGTCCGATTATTTAGAGCAGCAGTAGTTCCAGTACTCCTCTATGGGAGTCCATGCTGGGCTCTAACTGCTGAGGACACCAAATCTCTGGATTGCACATTCACAAGAATTCTACGCCGGGTTCATTGTGTCAAGTACAATGCACACATCTCCAACCAGATACTATATAACATTGGAGGTGTTGATAATTAGGTTGCTGTAATTTCAGAATGTACCATACTGCCAACTGCCATAGTGTCATAGACTTAACATTCTGGTTCAAGCAACTTACTAATCTTCACTACTGTCAGACTCAGACTGTATACTGTACTTAAGGTGAGAATGTACCCAGTGCAAATTACTTTCAAAATAAAGGACATCTATCTCGAAATGTCGTTGGTGGTTTCATCTGAAATTTTTACACAACGTTTATGTCGTCAGTCTTGGGGTAATCTGGTACTAAACGTTTTCACAGGGTACCAATTTTTCGTATAATATTGCACTTTTTGTGATCTTAAATGTTACTTTTCAGAAAAAATAAGATATTTTTATTTAAAAAAATTATGTTAAATAATTATTTATTACATGGGAAAAAAAGTATAACTTTTTTCATTATTCTCGAGGCATTTTATCAGCAAGGTTAATAAAGGTCGAGAGAATATTGTTATATATATATATGTTAAAATATTTTAGTCTTCTCGAATATTTATTACGTAACTAGAGAGCCGCTTAACTACATAAACCAATATTGGATATTGAGTTCCGTTTTGGAGTTCGCCTTGCAGACACTATAGTTGCAATAACTTTTGAGTTTGTGAATGGATTTTGCTCAAATTACTTCCAAACCTTTTCTATGTCGATGCTCTTTCAATATATGTAATATAATTTAAGAAATTCCACCAAAAATATTTTACTTTAATTTTTTCGCCGGGAAAAAAATTTAAATCAATGCAATCCTTCTGATTACCTTTTTTCCCTAGGGAAAAAAGTGAAACTTTTTCTCCCGATTTTGGGGTATATTCGAGCGAAAAGGTAACAATTTAAGAATAAAAAAGAATAAAAGATGTTAACTTATTATGATTGCCTAGATTCTAGCACCAAACACGGTGGGGATATTAATAGAGTACCACATAAAATTTCAGTCAATTTCATCAAGCCGTTCCCGAGAAATGTGTACCTTCAAAACCTGTTACCTGCAAAAGACACAAAAAAGTAAATGCTGAGAAAAACCCCTTTAAAGTTTTCAAATCTTCCCGCCAATTTTATGTAAATGACGGAATTTTCAAAATATAAGGTTAGTTCTTAATTTCTGCCAAATTATAAGGAGGCACACCAGCTATCTAAGATTTCCGATATGAGGGTTTTCATGGTCGCTGTTTTCATTTCTGTTATCAGTTTTAAAGTTTGACATAATCTAGACTGTCGGTCTGCGTGTATGTTGTCTGTCATTCTGTCAGTCAAAATATAAAAAAGGACACTGCATCAATAAAAACAATTGCACTGTACCGAAACGGGGTTTTACTGGACGCTGATATCATTTATGACGTCGACGTCAGTTTTGATGTTTGATAAAATCTCGGCTGTCTGTATGTCTGTCTGTCTTGTCTGTCTGTATGTCCATCAAAATATAAGGAAGCACTCTACAAACAGACAAACATACTAGATTCCGTCAAATATCAAAAATGACACCAGAATTGAAAACACCGAGTAGGAAAACCCCAGAGCGATAAATTGAATTAGGTAATATGTTTCCTTATATAAAATGTTAAAAAATAGTCCGTTGTGTAAAAAAAATACCGTGCCTTAAAACAATACGTAAGTCGAAATCAAAAATAGATATTGGAAAACGGTTTTTTCCCGGAAATTACATCAAATTTGGCATTTAATTCCAACATAAAAAATCAATTTTTTTAAACCCCCTAAGGTACATTCTACCTTAAATTTTACATAATAAATATAGGTACTAAACTAAACACTACCCTACATAACTGCACTTAGCCTATGGCCTTATCAATCAATTCAAACAAACATAAGAATGTAATCTTGAAAATGATGCACATTCAATGTGCCTAAAATAGGTAATCAATTTGTTGTGATCTCCACTGCATGATCTCGCAAATATTATAGCTAGAGTATAAGGTAGTCCTGACATTTTCCTATCGTTTTCAACTGTATGGTAAGACGTTTTTATTGATAATATGCCCACCTGCTGGCAGTGTTTGTTGGAACTATAGATACAGTACACCGTCCTACCAAACTAATTTAACTGCACGCTTTATTTATGAGAGAACAGAGCATATAGCCATCAAGGGAGGCCTGAATCAGCACTGCAATAGTTGGATTATTGATGGTGAATTTTAATTTCATCTTTCTGGTTCTGGATATTCCATAAGAATATCGAAATTAGAGACGGGGGCGGGGGGGGGGGGGGGACTGGAGGCAATCCCATATCGGCGAATTAATATCCCGCCTCTATGTTTAATTCTCCATTTAGGGAAAGGAGCAGGTTACAGTGGCGCGTTATTCTAACAAAAACAATAAACGAAACACAATAAGACAGGTTACAGTTTTATTATTGGGAGAGAGAAATCAGCTGTTATTTGCGTCGAATTTCCCCTGGAGAGGGATGGATTTTTATTGCGTTGAAAGTCCCCCCATTTGCGTAATTCCATAAGCACCTAAAATAACATTAAATAACTGCTGAAACCCGTAAGAAGGAGCCTAAAAGTATGAGAATTTGTTGTTGAATATAGGAGATTGGGAGACTAACTCTAAAACGTCCTAACGTCCCTCGCAATATGTCTATCTCTGGTCGGTCAATATGTAACCAATGTCTTCTAATATATTTTCGTCACTACAAAAAATATCTAGAGATTTCCCTGGTTGGTGATTCCATTTCCGATGTCATTTTTACGTTAGACGGAAAATAAACTCTCAGTCGCTTATATTTTTACAGATACTGTAGGCATATAGATTACATTCATTCAAACATGAAAACTGGAGACAGGGGGGAAACTGCCAATCTTACCTTAAGAAAATCCCATCTTTGCGAATAATATCCCGCCTCAATGTTAAACTCTCAATTTAGGGAAAGGATCAGGTTACAGTGGCACGTTATTTTAACCAAAACAATAAACTAAACACAATAGAACATGTTACAGTTTTATTTTTGCTCGTAAACAGCTGTTATTTTCCCCGGAGAGGGATGAATTTTTATTGCGTCCGTTTCCCCCCTATCTGGAAAACTGACATCGGAAATGAAAAAAGTTTCATTTTTTATATTTGTTGGACAGACCGTCAAATGCAGTAGTCATGGAAACAATTTAGAAACATATAAATTATTTTTTAGATCCCCACTTCAAGGAGAGCAGTTTCTCTATGCTCCGTAACGATGACTCAGACGATGACACATTATACCGGACCACCAGTCCTAACGGTAAAGCCCACACGTTGCGTGGGAACGTCGTTGATGACGTAGACGACGAAGAGGAGAGTGATTAGGGTAGAGTGCAATCCTCCAATCGCAGTAGACCCAGTAGTGTAATACTAACATATTGCTGCTATAGTAACAAACCATGTCCAATGAACATTATTGGTGCGGTATTAGCTCATTCATAACATTGTAGTTTATAGTGTAAAGATGTATTTTTGCTGCAACTATAAAATTCCATTCATTAATGAATTAGGTTGTTATTTATTTTTCTCGTGTTTCAATGTATTAATTATGTACTTAAAGTCAATATTATATTGGAGATTGTATTAATCCAATATCATATATTCGAAATTAACTGTGAAATTGCTCTTATGACCAATTTGACAGTTTTTAGCCGAACACTAATTTCGCATTGACTTCATATGATGCCGGTAATATTGTGTGCTCGTAATAAATGATTTAGTAGCTGATTGTCACTAATTATTATCACTGTTGCTCCGCCCGGGTTCCTGCAGCTATTATTAGTTTGTTCGTGGCCGCCTGGGTTTGTGGTTAGAATGTTTGAACGTAAATAAATAATTATTTAATCAGAATTTCTACACACAGACACAGACTTTTACAGTTCCTTACTTACTTTTACACTTTAAATTAATTAATTTATTATTTAAATTTCATTATTGCAATTTATTACTTGTGATAATTAGTTGAAAAAATAACTTTCTCATTTTCTAAAGTTTTCCACAATTCAAAAATTGTGATGTTAAAATAGTTCCGTCAATGAGACGTAGTTATTGGATATAGATGTTGGTGGACAACTTTTTCTCGGCTGACAAACAAACAAGCAATGATATTGATAACCGGTAAGTTCTTAAATTCATTGTCCTAATTCTTTTGATTAAATATTAATTAATTAAATTGGCACCGGTATGCGAAGGAGCAGTGGGACTGAGCTGAATGTTAAAGCGGTATCGTCTAAAAGTGAAAAACCGTTAGTTTATTTCAATATGTCGTTTTATTATATTCAATGCGAGTTATGTTGCCGTGTTCGTCATTATGTTTGTAACTCACTACTGACGCGGGGATGTGGCGTTATTTACTTACTGTTAGGTCCCACTCAATTCCCACTACATTGTGATACGATGGACCGCATCATTCATTACTTTTTTCTTCATTTTTTTTCGTAAAGTTGTTTTTAATTCAGAATTCCAGTCAATGTGAAAGACGCTTGATCTCTCATTCGAATTAATTAAAGATCTCCGTATTTCACGCCTGTTTAAGTAGGAATATATATACTTAGAATCAGCATTAAATTTACTTTATTTCACTGAGTAATCACTATATCGAATTTCTACGTTTATCGAAGTTTAGCCTAAATTTCAAATAATAGATGTTGTTTCCGAACCTAATAATATCTGCAATGTTTCCGGTCTTATTATTGATATGTAAAATATTATAGCATTCTTTATCATAATTAAATATTACATATGATTATTGTTTCAGGAATGTAAACTTATATTAATTGTTTTATTTTTGTACGGGTATCATTAACTTTGTAATTATTTATTTATTGGTTTAGGTCATATTAGATTATATTTATTATTTTTGTGAGAATAACCTTATCCATTGGACGTATCTCAAAGCGATTTTAGTAAAGATCCACAAATATTAATAATTTATTGTTGACTTATTTAACGTCAAGTGTATGTATACGAATCACAATATCACTGCGCCCTGTTAGCGGGTTCGTATAATTGTACATTGTGACCCGTAATATATTATCTTTAAGAGATGTCGGCTAATGTGATAAATACACGATACTATTTAAGGATGGGTGGGATTTAACAAAATATTATACTTTTATTGAAAACGATATCGGATCTAGTTGTGTTTCAATTTATTATTTATCAATGTGATAAAGAATTGTGTCATCTAAATATAGCAGATATATTCCGTGTCATGGTTTATGTGAAATGTATTATTTGTGTGTGAGAGTTTTGTAGTTCAGTACGTCTAATTTGGATAGGTTGATGGAAATGGAAGATCAGTATTTTAATTTAATATGTAAATTTTTTAATTCTCGGAAAACCACATGGTGTGCATGGTGGGTTAAATTAGGGAGGCCCACAATAAACTGATCACTCCCAGAGTCCCAGTGGGTTAAATTAGGGAGGTCCACAATAAACTGATCACTCCCAGAGTCCCAGTGGGTTAAATTAGGGAGGCCCACAATAAACTGATCACTCCCAGAGTCCCAGTGGGTTAAATTAGGTAGGCCCACAATAAACTTATCACTCCCAGAGTCCCAGTGGGTTAAATTAGGGAGGCCCACAATAAACTGATCACTCCCAGAGTCCCAGTGGGTTCAATTAGGGAGGCCCACAATAAACTGATCACTCCCAGAGTCCCAGTGGGTTCAATTAGGGAGGCCCACAATAAACTGATCACTCCCCGAGTCCCAGTGGGTTCAATTAGGGAGGCCCACAATAAACTGATCACTCCCAGAGTCCCAGTGGGTTCAATTAGGGAGGCCCACAATAAACTGATCACTCCCAGAGTCCCAGTGGGTTCAATTAGGGAGGCCCACAATAAACTGATCACTCCCAGAGTCCCAGTGGGTTAAATTAGGGAGGTCCACAATAAACTGATCACTCCCAGAGTCCCAGTGGGTTAAGTTAGGGAGGCCCACAATAAACTGATCACTCCCAGAGTCCCAGTGGGTTAAATTAGAGTGGCCCACAATAAACTGATCACTCCCAGAGTCCCAGTGGGTTAAATTAGAGTGGCCCACAATAAACTGATCACTCCCAGAGTCCCAGTGGGTTAAATTAGAGTGGCCCACAATAAACTGATCACTCCCAGAGTCCCAGTGGGTTAAATTAGAGTGGCCCACAATAAACTGATCACTCCCAGAGTCCCAGTGGGTTAAGTTAGGGAGGCCCACAATAAACTGATCACTCCCAGAGTCCCAGTGGGTTAAATTAGGGAGGCCCACAATAAACTTATCACTCCCAGAGTCCCAGTGGGTTAAATTAGGGAGGCCCACAATAAACTGATCACTCCCAGAGTCCCAGTGGGTTAAATTAGGGAGGCCCACAATAAACTGATCACTCCCAGAGTCCCAGTGGGTTAAATTAGGGAGGTCCACAATAAACTGATCACTCCCAGAGTCCCAGTGGGTTCAATTAGGGAAGCCCACAATAAACTGATCACTCCCAGAGTCCCAGTGGGTTAAATTAGGGAGGCCCACAATAAACTGATCACTCCCAGAGTCCCAGTGGGTTAAATTAGGGAGGCCCACAATAAACTGATCACTCCCAGAGTCCCAGTGGGTTCAATTAGGGAGGCCCACAATAAACTGATCACTCCCAGAGTCCCAGGGGTTCAATTAGGGAGGCCCACAATAAACTGATCACTCCCAGTAGGTTATTTTGACAGTGGATTCTATTTACCGCGGTGTACTCCTTATGGCTTGATGAGAAGTTAAACAATATCCATATTTTTATATAAATGGACGAAAATTATTTATTAGATCTATCTTAGCGCAAATTGGTCCATACGAAATCTAGTTGTGTTTATTGTTTTGATTAGAAAACACCGCCACTGTAACCTGATCCTTAATTTTTATAATTAATTTTTTAAACCCACTAAACACATCTAGTTGGTGTTTGCGACTATTTTGATCCATTAACTCGATTTTTTACAGTAATTCCTTGTGTTGTCTAAATATTGTAATTATATGTTATCAATTATTATTGTGTTGTACTTTTGATCGATCGTACTTGTGTATCATTGTTTGTTCTATCGGTAAATAATAATGGTAGCTGGGTGCTGAATAAATCGTGACTTTGTATATAATCTGTGGTCATCGTTCCTTTACTTAATATCGTACGCACAACGAGATACCGTGCGGCTTGGCTTCCCTTGGCATTTGACTTCGGACGCGAATAAGATATTATTGTGGGGCAGCTTAGCGAAAAAATTGTTACTACATGGCAACAGTTTGTTTTATATACGTGGGAATATATCTGACGAAAATCCCTTACCCAAAAACATATGTGTATGAAACAGATAGTCCGGCAGATATTGCATTACACCTTAAGTTTAGGCCGCCTAGTATGGCGTGGGTCGGAATTTTTAGTACAATATAATGGAATATAATGATAAAATATATCATGAGATAACATACGATCAATATCATAAAATATAATGAATAAAAAGTACCGTAATTTTAGGTTTATGTTTTATAAAATAAAATTTATTCATCCTATTAGTGGTCATCTAGAGAGAAATTGGGCTGTTTCCATAGTAACGGGTTATCATATCCCTGGGAGGTAACTTGGGGAAGGATTTCTCCCAGTTTCCTTTATTCCGTTCTGCTTGTGTTGGTGGCCGTACGCGGGAATCTAACGGCGTGCGGTATATCACTTTCTTAGTATAATTCACCTACAAAAGTTAAATATTTTCTCACAAACAAATCAAAATTAATCGAAAGGTCAATTCCAACAGGCAACTTAAATAAACTTTTACTTTGTTTAGTTGTTTTCAACTTTACCTGTTTTTGAACAGTACTTGGCTGGTGGGTTGACTCCCATAGCACTAGACCCTGCTTGCTCTGACAGTGGGGACATGTGATCTCCTTGTTTATTGCCTTGCCAATGGAGACTGGGTGTCCATTTCTTCGGGCTTTCATTATTGGAATATCTCCCTTATTATTTGTTATTTCTAACCTGTAACAAATTATATTAGTTTTATTAGCAACTTCCAATATTATTTTGCACCTTCTGTGTTCTATAAATGCGGGCTAGCTCAGTTGATTGAGCGCCGGGCCTGCAATCTATTGGTTGTAGGTTCAGGCCCTCCCGGTTCCACTCAACCTTTCATCGATAAAATGAGTACCAATATAATTACTGGGATCAAAAACAAGGGATATGAGTAGCGTCCACCCCAACCCTCGGGTAGCAGCTATCGAAAGAGGAGCCTTCGGGTCGCCTCCGGTCGGCTCCGGGCCGCCTTTGGGTCGGCTCCGGGCCGCCTCCGGGTCGGCTCCGGGCGCCTTCGGGTCGCCTCCGGGTCGGCTCCGGGGCGCCTTCGGGTCGCCTCCGGTCGGCTCCGGGCCGCCTCCGGGTCGGCTCCGGGGCGCCTTCGGGTCGCCTCCGCGTCGCCTTCGGGTCGCCGCCGGGTCGCCTCTGCGTCGCCTCCGGGTCGCCTTTGGGTCGCCGCCGGGTCGCCTCCGCGTCGCCTTCGGGTCGCCGCCGGGTCGCATCTGCGTCGCTTCCAGGTCGCCTTCGGGCCGCCTCCGGGTCGGCTCCGGGCCACCTCCGGTCTCGGCCGACTGGTTTGCATTGTATTCTATTTAATTTTCGGTATTCTTTCTTTCGTACCACTGTTACTCATTGTCTTGGTAGTCATTAGTTTGTACCGGTGGACTGGGTTACTGGGATTCCGATGTGCAAATAATGTTGACAATCTGGAAGAGATTTTTTACAGTGAATCTGTTCAATTTCAAAACATTGTATAATTTTTAATATTTATTATTTATGTAGCCAGACGGGGCTCAGCACGTACACGGATAAAAGCCTTAAGACACTATCAGATAGATTACCCTGTTTACTTTCACTTTCTCGCCAGACACTACTTTCGTTCCCTCTCTTTGATTTATTGGTATTTGGTTAAATTTCTTAAATACCGAGTTTGTGATACAGTAGAATCGCTCAATATTAATCTGTATCTCATAACTGAGCCTCGTGCTGCGCGAAGGCCCGACGAACGTGTTATACATCCCAAGGATTAAGTCAAAGGGTTTAATGGGTTTAACTTCAGACTGTAACTCCATCAGCCACCACTTACTGTGTCATGCGGACTGTAACCCCACCAGCCACCACTTGCTGTGTCATGCAGACTGTAACCCCACCAGCCACCACTTTCTGTGTCCGGCAGACTGTAACCCCACCAGCCACCACTTGCTGTGTCATGCAGACTCTAACCTCACCAGCCACCACTTGCTGTGTCATGGAGACTGTAACCCCACCAGCCACCACTTGCTGTCTCATGCAGACTGTAACCCCACCAGCCACCACTTGCTGTGTCATGCAGACTCTAACCTCACCAGCCACCACATGCTGTGTCATGCAGACTCTAACCTCACCAGCCACCACTTGCTGTGTCCGGCAGACTGTAACCCCACCAGCCACCACTTGCTGTGTCCGGCAGACTGTAACCCCACCAGCCACCACTTGCTGTGTCCGGCAGACTGTAACCCCACTAGCCACCACTTGCTTGGTCATGCAGACTGTAACCCCACTAGCCACCACTTGCTGTGTCATGCAGACTGTAACCCACACCAGCCACCACATGCTGTGTCATGCAGACTCTAACCTCACCAGCCACCACATGCTGTGTCATGCAGACTGTAACCTCACCAGCCACCACATGCTGTGTCATGCAGACTCTAACCTCACCAGCCACCACATGCTGTGTCATGCAGACTGTAACCTCACCAGCCACCACATGCTGTGTCATGCAGACTCTAACCTCACCAGCCACCACATGCTGTGTCATGCAGACTGTAACCCCACCATCCACCACTTGCTGTGTCATGCAGACTCTAACCCCACCAGCCACCACATGCTGTGTCATGCAGACTGTAACCCCACTAGCCACCACTTGCTGTGTCATGCAGACTGTAACCCCACTAGCCACCACTTGCTGTGTCATGCAGACTGTAACCCCCACCAGCCACCACTTGCTGTGTCATGCAGACTCTAACCTCACCAGCCACCACATGCTGTGTCATGCAGACTGTAACCCCACTAGCCACCACTTGCTGTGTCATGCAGACTGTAACCCCACTAGCCACCACTTGCTGTGTCATGCAGACTGTAACCCCCACCAGCCACCACTTGCTGTGTCCGGCAGACTGTAACCCCACCAGCCACCACATGCTGTGTCATGCAGACTGTAACCCCACCAGCCACCACTTGCTGTGTCATGCAGACTGTAACCCCACCAGCCACCACTTGCTGTGTCCGGCAGACTCTAACCCCACCAGCCACCACTTGCTGTGTCATGCAGACTCTAACCCCACCAGCCACCACTTGCTGTGTCCGGCAGACTGTAACCCCACCAGCCACCACTTGCTGTGTGCTGCACACTGTTAGTTAACCCCCAACACACGCGTACAGACTGCGTGCTGACTGTACCTCACTGACCTTGCTCCGTGATACAGACAGCAACTAAAGCATTCCGCATGTCCCCCTCCCGCCGCTTTATGCGCAGCTGTTTCTTTGTTGTCGTCTGTGTCGTTTGGACTCCATTCATTCTCAAGTAACCAATGCAAGGTGGTGTTAGCCCCACTTAACGCAGCAATGTGAGTAAGTTTCCTTCCTAAACTATCTCGACAATCTTCTGGGGTTCCTATGTGACAATAATATTAATAATAACACACAGATATACAATATAGAATACAAGGGTGGATGGGAAGTACAGCACCAATCAAACCACCCCCCCCCCCCCCCCCCCCCCCTCCCCCGCCACCCTCCAAATGCCGTGCATCTATGATTCTGTGGCTCAGATGCCATAATTATAGGCATCAATATTCATTCATAATATTATTGTCATTGCAACAAACTTTGAGTGACTAATAAAAGGTCAACAGTAATAGCAACAATAATAGCCCACTCCATAGCAAATAAATTCTATATTCGCATGAAGAAGCACCGATGAAGCACCCATGACTTTGAAACCCGGATAACGGGTTCGACCCCCAATAGGATGGGTTGATATATTTCGTTAAGGAGATCGTCATCATACCACTATTATTCCACACACATTTATGTCTTCCGACAAATGTTAGTAACTAACGTCACTAACGTTAGTTTATAGTGATAAATATTATACAATGTGTAATAATTTATTTTTAGGCCTACCATTTTACTTTTCAGTTTAAGGCTACCGGTACCTTTTTTCAGCAAATATCGCAGACATTTCAGGTGGTCCCTAGAGGCGGCTAGATGTGCCGCCCAGAATCCCTGTTTATCCAAAGTAAATATACTGCATCCGTGTTTGTGAAGAAACTTTAGAGACGCAAAACTTCCATTTTCTGCCGCTAGATGGAGCGGTGTTTTGCCCGCCTTATCACGAGTTTCCAAATCACAGTTCTTCTCCAATAACAACCTATAGTATTATATAATTGTTATATGTGTATCTAGGAAACCTATCATCTGGTACTGTGGGGCGAGCCACGAAGTGAGCGAAGCCTTAGCATATGGGTACCAGTAACGAGATGTCTGTCGTCGTCGTCGTCGTAAATTTTTGATCGCTAATAACTCGATTATTTCTTGATGAAATTAAACGAAACTTGGTACGTATGTAGTCCGTCAAAAGTTTAGAAAGAAGACTAGTTAGTTGAAGACTTCTGACTAACGACAGACAACTCGTTAATGGTAACCATATGCTAAAGGTTTTGCTCACTTCGTGCTGCGCGAAGGCCCCACGAAATACTTATTTACGAATCCCACAAAAGTACCCCACGTGTAAATACTGTATACAGTAAGTAGTCTTGTATTTAAAATATTGATAGATAAATTGAGACTGGTTGGTTCCGGTAGCTTAAAGTCAAATTTATTTTACCGATATACATTGCAGTATATGATGTGCTACTGCGATACATACAGACATAGGCCTAATAAATAAAACAATTAAGTTTCAAATAACAATGTTAAACGAACTTGAGGATATGAATATGGTTCTTCTCAGATGCGAAATGAGCACAGGAGCGTCTTCGGAGATCTACTACATTCAAACTTCCGCCATGGGCGAGGAGCAATGCCAGACAATCTGCCTCACCATGGTAACAGGCGCAATGAACAGCTGTCATTCCTTTGCCGTCTTGCAAATCTATGCTTTGATTCTAATTAATTGATTAATTTATTTTGCATATAAGGTATATAAGTAATTACGTATTAACTTTATGACTTATAACCGCGTAATTAACGGTCTCTATTTGGTTTTATAGTTACGGATTGTTTAGCATTTGGAGTTAGTGCGGCGCTAACAGCCTACAGAGTTGGAGTTTCGGGTTGCTTCCCGTGTTGTCGCGTTCACCGATAACTGAATGTAACTATTGTATGCACGATGTACGATACTAGAGCTTATACTGTATAGTACTGTACAGTACAGTTTTGTCTGACTGTGCGCTGGTTCTTGCATAAATACACCTGAATTGTATTGCCCCAATCCATACCTTGGATAATAACAGTTTGAGGACATCACAGCGCCCCCCAGCGACTGCTTCATATATAGCGGTTCTCCCAGCCACGGCTGGTACCAACGGATCCGATCCCACCGCCAGCAGCTCTGCGACTACCCCGCCTTGTCCGTAACCCGCGGCCCGATGTAGAGGACTTCGGATGTCGCCAACACGAACTAATACGGAGAGCGGGTCCCTTCCGCGGAAGTGTTTACGAACCTAACAGATAATAATATGTTCCAGAATAAAGTTTATATCATACTGTAACGGTGTTATAACTTATAGCTGGACACATCAATAATTCGCTTCTGTATTTCGTGAGCTGGATCTTTTGTTGTCGCTTTTGTGGTCAATTCATATCTCGTCTCAATTTCAAAATATAAATTAATGGATAGCAGCAGGTTCATCGATTTATATCTCAATATGTATGTGTATCACCGGCAATTCATGGCGAAATTTAAAACGTATTCGTTATATTTTTAAAATTGTTATATTTAGTGAGTTAAGTAGTGCTAAATGTAAATTTTTTAACCTCTCGTTCTAGTGAAATAAAATCCGGCCAGGTCAACAGTAAGAGAAGGTGTACCAAGGAACTCACCCTGTCTAGATCTCCCCGTTCCGCCGCTTCTATTAAATCCAAAACTGATTCGTTGACGGATGTGTTTACCAACAGACTCTTATTGATTCGCGAAGGTTTACTCCCATCTCCTCTCTTAACCTACAACATAAACAACTTATTTGTGCACGGCGTGTGGTTTCCGTTGTGAGAAATATATGTTGGAAAATATATTACGTACCTTACAATGAAACCCCTACAAAGAACCAGACGAATAGACAAAGCCACTCAAAATCATTCGGTCAGCCATAAACTTCCCAAGTTAGTCATCGTTCTCCAGTCGGGTTCTGGTGAAGCCGGCGAACGCAAGTAATTGGCTGGCCACCCCCGCCCCCGGAGTCTTATAGACCATGAGGTGGTCATAGTAGTAGCACAAGGTTGTGAACAGGTAGGTTGATGCTCCCGCACATATGGTTTATAATATGGTTTTTATGGATTTTATTACAGAATTAAGCAACAAAACGTACCAATTTAAGAATAAAATTAAGTATTAGGCCTGCCTACATGGGAAAAAAACGTAGAACATTTGGTTTTCAATATTATCTTTAACCTTTAACCTTTATTAACCTCGCTGATTCTCGGTAAATAAAATGCCTCGAGAATAGTTAAAAATAATTAGTAATTAATTAATTAGCAAAGTAAGAAATAATTAATTATTGCCGGTACATCCCTTTAGTTCATCTCATTTTTTTACTAGCTAATATTTGATAATTTGAGCGATTTTGATAATTTTGAATTTTGATTTTGATAATGATGTAATATTATGGTTTTTTTGTTCAGAAATGGAAAAAATGAGAAAGCGCGTCACCGGGTGTTGAACCAGCGCTATACGTACGTTTCAGCCTATCAGGCCTCATCAGTAGCGCTAACCAGTTCAGCCACTTGTACCTGACATTCACTCTCTCACCTAATCCATTTCTATTGAACAGGCAGTCTTAAGTTGCATATCCTATCTCTAACAGTGAATCTACCGGCCTCAAGTATGTTAGAATTTTTCCAATTTGTCTAATTCATTTGAAAATAATTGTTGCTTTCTTGAGCAACAAGTGTTCCGCCGTGTTAGGAATCTATCAACAAGTTGCAGATACAAGTCAAAATTTTGGTCTTCTTGGAGTTAACAAAAGACCAACTCTAAAAGCAGCCTACTGACCAACACTAAAAGCAGCCTGCTGACCAACACTAAAAGCAGCCTGCTGACCAACACTAAAAGGAGCTGCTCCAATGAGCAGATGACGGGTTGTTACCAACACCTCATATTTATTAAGATGGTCTAAGAACATGCATAGAACATAATCCACCACAATTATCAAATAGAATGGTGCAAGTGTAAGCGTGAAGGAGTTCCTTAGTTCAAATGGATCTGTGTAACCATCAATGGTAGACAGAAATGTTGATGAGAATTCTTTCAGATATGTGATAGTTGCAATAATTTCCTCAGTAATATGAGCTCCAAACACTCAGGCATTTTAAAGACATCAGCTCTCAGGTAGGACGCTACACCACTGGCACGAGTGGTTTTGATGCCCTTTACAGCAGTCTTGGATTCAGTAAAGGAGATATTACCATGCCTGAACTATAATAATTTACTAATATAATTATAATAAATATACTGCTGCATTACTATTATAATAACTGAGATTCAAATGATTAAAGTATGGTAACTTAAAAATAAATTAATATGGTTGACAGGTCTATCTACAGGACATCTACAGGTATAAAACCATTCAAGCCTAATATATAATATACAGTACATAGAGGTAACCCATTTTCTTAGTATACTTATTCAAGCCATTCAACTCCGTCTCCCGCCCGCGTGTTTAAAATCCTTGAGCTGAGCCCTATGGTACCGGTATCAATCAATCAATCAAATTATATTTATATAGCGCTAAAAACTTAAATTTAAAATTAGACTCTAAGCGCTTGAAGGAGAACCATACAGCGCTAAGCGCGGTATGGTTCCACAGTTAGTATTCCCCCAGCAGGTCTTCTACCATTCAGTCTATGGATGACCCGGTTGGTCACGTTGTAAACTTATGCTAACTAGAGTCTTGAGTTCGAGTATCTGTTGAAGACATCCGAAAACAAAAGCCCAAGACATGATCTGTGTTAAAGGTACCGGAATCACGCCTTCTCTAAGTAAATGTATTCCAGCAGTACTGGAGCCTGCAGTCGCAGTTGTGCTCTTATTGAGCAATAGTGTCTTCTGATTGTAAGTTATATTGATCTACTGATGGTAAGTAAGTATACACCAGGGGCCGTATTCGTTAAGGTCATACAGTAGTACCGATCTAAGAGCTAACACTAGCTCCGTGCTCAGTTCTCCGTTTTATCACCGGACTAGGAGGCTGTTAGCTGGTAGTGGGAATGAATACCATTCTAACTCGGTGCTACTGCTACATAGCGCTACAACTGCTAAAAATATTTAGCTCCAAACTTTGAAGTTAGTTGGGGTACTAACTTTGCAACGCTTCATGAATACCAACCCTTGAAGCTACGCAGTGTTCATAATATGCAAGTCTCACTAAAAAAATTAAGAACAATACAACGTCGTTAGTAACATCTTACAGCTCAAACCCAGTCCACTTGGCAGACATAAAGGATGCGTCTTTCCGGCAAATGCTCCATGTAGAACTGATTCTACAGTATATGATCTTGGTTTATTATTTAAATTAATATTTTCTGCCTACCTTGCTTTCATCGTCAATATAAAGGGCATCAACTTCATCTTGTTCCGACGTATCATCCTGCCTAAATGTAGTAAACAGCTCAACTTTAATCATACAGCTTAACTTTATTACATTCACCTTAGCTTCAATGAACATCCCGCACTACAAAAGAATGTCATTGCATGTTAACAATGCCACAAAGTTTATATATTTCATGGATAAATTTATTAATATATTTTAGTAATTTATCTTTAAAACACGTAATGTGTGGACGAAAAATAATGTTTGCAATTTTCGGGCCTGAATTATCAGGTCAAATAATTTTAGATGATTTTAAAGATCTGACATCATGCTACGGAGCCAATGGAATAATTCCACTAAATTACGAGATTTGCGTTGCGATGCTTAAAAAAATACCTGGAAAAAACACTGATTATTATTAATCTGCGGTACCTCTCTCTGGTTCCAAATGTTTGTGATTTTATTACTATTTACAGTAGCAGAGGGGTGTTGAAACCATACTCAGTGGGGGTATCTGAAATTGTAACTCAAATTGTACAAAGGTGGGTTTTATTAGAACATATCCAAACACCAAAACTTTTCACAATTAGTGTTCATGAAAAAGTAATTATCTTTTTGTCACCAATTTTAATTGATCGAAATTCAATTTTTCTGTCCGAGTATAGAGTTGGCAGGTTTTTAACACGATCGATACGAGTGCTAAATGCTATCGAGGGCAGAATATCTGAATTTCGGTTACATGAAATTAGTTGTAGAGATAATAATATTGCGCAAAAGCACACTGTACGTACACACTACTTCTTGAATTGTTTCCTACAAAAATTAGTGAAAAAAAGTCGATAACTTTTGTACTCATATATGGCATTAACAATGTCTAATAAACATTCAAAAAATTATGAATCGCAATATGTATTTTTTATGAATAAACGGTAAGGATTTTTTTAAATTAGCGTAGTAAACGTAAACGTAAACGTAAAAGTTACAGTAATTACCACAGTTGATAAGTAAAATACCAGAATAAGAAAGTTAAGTACTTCAGATACAGATCAAAAACATTAAAACTATTTCTAACCTAAATGAATCTTTAGTTTTGGGTGTCCGAGGCGTCACTGGTTTGTCCATATTCACGTGTCCAGGAGACGGACCAACCAGAGCTAAGTTCCTGCGGAACATTCCAGAACGAATAGGCAGAGCGAAATCTTCTTCAGGAAAATCCACCTAGTTTAATTATCACAAGTTGTCAAATATGAATAATAAATGACTTATAGAAAGTTGATAATAATAAACATTGCTGTCGCCTGCTGACCTTTCTTTAATTTCACTCGACGTCCACTCACTCAATGGGCTGATGTATAGGACAATACTGATGGGACGTGTGAGCCTAAAAGGATTCCAAATCTTAAATATAGCTTTAAACTAGTCTCAATATATTTCACCTTACCATAGTCTCTATTTATTTTACTTTACCGTATTCTCTATATATTTTACTTTACCATAATAGTCTCTATATATTTCACCTTACCATAGTCACTATGTTACCTATCTGTCACCTTGTTAGCGGATCCATACCGCTGCACGCGTGGGGAAGGGGGGGGGGGGGGGGGGGGGGGGGGGGGGGGATTTACTAATCACCCAAATATCCAATATGGTATAATATGATATTGCATACCGAGGAATATGAGGTGATGCAAGGACTGAGGGAAAATGGGGTGACAGAAGGGGAGGGGGGGGGGGGAAACCAACCAATGGGGGGTGGGGGGGGGGGGTATAACGTGTATCTATGTAGGTAGGGCTGTGTAATAAGTTTCCCCACAGTTTCCATATATCTGTGCTCCAACATTAATTATGTTCAGTTGGCTATTAACTACTGTGGATGTCGGACGGTTTTCAACCGTCGCCCGTAGTACTTATTGATTGTGCTGTAATCCGTCTACCGGTACTTATATACATATCAGCTATTATTAAGAACGATAAACCAATAACTCTTATATTTCACCGGCCTACGGCCTTTCAACCTTGACAGCGGTGACGCGTAAGAAATACGACAAATATTCACCCGGTCGGGATCCCGCGCCAACTCGGATCCCGTCACACACCTTACCATAGTCTCTATATATTTTACTTTACCATAGTGAGTCTCTATATATTTCACCTTACCATAGTCTCTATATATTTCAGTTTACCATATTCTCTATTAATTTTACTTTACCAGAGTTTCTTTTTCCATTAGTTTAACTCTTTCATGGTAATTCATCGTCATCTTTCTATCTTTCGTCATTGCTCTGGCCACAGCTTCGTCTATAGTTGATACAACGCTTCCAGAATTTGCACAAGTTTCCTCCATTTTAAATTATAAAATCCAATGAAGATTTCAAGCAAAGATTCTAAACATATCGAATAGTTTATATTCCCTTAATTTATGTAATAAAGTATCCCATATATGAATAAAGTAAATTATTTAAAGAAAAGCTATATAATTACGCACCATCTATCGATTTGTTATGTATAATAAATTTAATACCTTTGTTACGTTTATCTGAATGTACATTCGTTGTGCTTTTAAATTGAAAATAATGAATTACCTACAAAAAATTAAGATTAACTAAATTAGACTAGGGCAGGTAGGTGTTAATTAAAATTATACGGAATATTTCAAATTTGGTTAATGGAAATATAGTAGTAAATTAGAACGAAAAGTATAAACGCTTAGAAACTAAAATTTTGGCAAAGACATCATATTTCGAACATAATAAATAAACACAGGGACTAGGCAACTTAATATTTGATATTGCCAAATAGTCTCCAATGCCAAACAAAGTTCCAGCAGTAGTGGAGCTTATTTTAATGTCACGTTTATTTATTCCAACGCCTATCGGCCTATCGGCACATTGCACACGCATTACGGGATTACGAGCGGCCTTACGTCCAAACTGCAATTTTACTACAGTATACTGTATATATATAATATATTGTTTCATTTTATTAGGAATATATATATATATATATATAATTAATTGTACCGGTATAACGGATTGAAAACAACCGTGAGGGTAAGATCCGGTTTGTAAATATAACAACAATAATATGCTATAAAGCAAAATAAAAACCAATATCTTACAAAACGAAAATATTTATTTTACAAATTTTCGACTCGACATGAGTCTTATTCAGGTATTTATAATAAATACATGAATAAGACTCATGTCGAGTCGAAAATTTGTAAAATAAATATTTTCGTTTTGTAAGATATTGGTTTTTATTTTGCTTTATAGCATATTATTGTTGTTATATATAAGTTTAAATTAAGTAAAAGAAAGTTATGGAATATGACTGTAGGGTGTGAGATCAAGTTGTTTTAGTATAATAATATTTTAAGAATTAAATTATATTTTATAATTAAAATTAATTAATTTTAAAATTTAAAATTTTATTAAATTTGTAGTGATTGATCATATGAGTTGTCACTTTTTGAATTCTTAAAATATTATTATTATATATATTAATATATATATATATACTAGGTAATCTATGTAGGTATGCAATCTATGTAGGTATGGGTATGCAATCTAGGCAATCTGAAATTTAAATAACCCACCATAACTTACAGTGGGCACGGTAACTCCTACACAGACGTTATTACTGCCAGGACCTACCATAACTTACAGTGGACACGGTAACTCCTACACAGACGTTATTACTGACAGGACCTACCATAATTTACCGTGGACACGGTAACTCACAAAGACGTTATTACTGACAGGACCTACCATAATTTACCGTGGACACGGTAACTCCTACACAGACGTTATTACTGACAGGACCTACCATAATTTACCGTAGACACGGTAACTCCTACACAGACGTTATTACTGAGAGGACCTACCATAACTTACCGTGGACACGGTAACTCCGACACAGACGTTATTACTGACAGGACCTACCATAATTTACCGTGGACACGGTAACTCCTACACAGACGTTATTACTGACAGGACCTACCATAATTTACCGTGGACACGGTAACTCCTACACAGACTTTATTACTGACAGGACCCACCATAATTTACCGTGGACACGGTAACTCCTACACAGACGTTATTACTGAGAGGACGTACCATAACTTACCGTGGACACGGTAATTCCTACATAGACGTTATTACTGACAGGACCTACCATAATTTACCGTGGACACGGTAACTCCTACACAGACGTTATTACTGACAGGACCTACCATAATTTACCGTGGACACGGTAACTCCTACACAGACTTTATTACTGACAGGACCCACCATAATTTACCGTGGACACGGTAACTCCTACACAGACGTTATTACTGAGAGGACGTACCATAACTTACCATGGACACGGTAACTCCTACATAGACGTTATTACTGACAGGACCTACCATAATTTACCGTGGACACGGTAACTCCTACACAGACGTTATTACTGACAGGACCTACCATAATTTACCGTGGACACGGTAACTCCTACACAGACGTTATTACTGACAGGACCCACCATAATTTACCGTGGACACGGTATCTCCAACACAGACGTTATTACTGAGAGGACCTATCATAACTTGTAACTTACTGTACCATGGACACGGTAACTCCTACATAGACGTTATTACTGACTACCATACCTCTTCGTGGCTACAAATTTATCCCCCAAGCAAACCAACTAGGATACTGCATACGTAATATAGCTTCAGTAGCAGCCACCTTTCACAGGAACAACTGGACAGTGCGATGGCTGAACATACGGACACGGACACTGAGTTATATGTGGAATGCGATCGCAATACCAATACTGACTTACGGAATGAAGTTCATCATTGGGTCCTTGTCTCAGACCGAGATTTCACAGCTTGATATTTTCTACCGCAAGACACTGCGAGGCATTATTCTTCGCTTAGGAACATATGCGAGCAACCCAATAGTATATAACCTGCTCAGCTGCCGCCCCACTACCATTTCCGTAATCGGTACAATCATAAGAAGCACAAAATGCCCTAATATTATTCTTCAACCTATCTTGCGAACCGCATGGCCACCAACTTAGCTGCTGGACATACCTATGCCGTCCTTGCCAGCTCCTACTCCAAATGCAGTGTACAAGTCGCCAGGCCGGACATCTCTTCCATACTAACCTATACTTACATACTTACATATTATAACATATTATAAGATAAATTGCATTTAATGTTGCTCCAACCTTCCCCAATATTAAGTTACATTGGAAAGTGTACCCCTCTAATTGTGAACTTATGTCATGTCGATTGGTGTTGGGGTGATACACACTTATTCTCACCCATACAGTAGTTTCACTTACAGTTTTTTGCGATATTTATCGGGGCACTACAATCCGTAGCACAACGTTCTACCACTTACTTACAAAACTTTACTACAAAACAAAACTTACTTTATTTATTCTTGATTATCATGATCGACCATGATCATTCGATGATGTTTTATTTGATGCTCGTTTTCAGTGCCAATATTGACTAATATCATTTTAAGTGATTAAATATACGAATGAATGAATGAATATGGTGGGCGTGGTAATTAGACCTACTTTAGATCCCGCGGGACTACAGATGTCACAGAATTTAGTATAGTTACCGGTAGTCCTACTGTAGACTGCCCACGTATTGGGTAAGTGGTACTGTAGGTTTTCTTAGTCAGGTCCTACAACCTCTAATTAATTGTCATGTATCCTATGCATCATATGCATCATATGTGTCATGCATCATAATCTATAAAAAATTTTAAGAGGAAATTGTTTCCATTATTGCCCAATTTAAATTCGTGGTTGGAACGTAACTCCTTAATCTGCAAAAGCTGTCAGCTGGAATCTAACGTCTCGCTTTTTTATGAGGCGGGATCTAGGTTTAACCATCCGAGAACGACCTGGTATACCCGCATTTATGGAACAACAATGCGACCCTATACAATATAATTGGATTGTTTCAACAAAATACAACCCACTTTCTTATATATTAAGAATGATGAATATGTTCGTTATGTGTGTTCTAATACAGTATTAATAATAATCATATAAAAAAAAAGTAACACCAATGACGCTTAAATCAACTCAATAAATTAGTGTATTGTTAAAACAGAAACTCCAACAAGCAACCTAATGCCATTGTTGTAAATTGCACATAAGAATGAAAAGAACAACAACCGTCACCGTCACTAGGACTACAAGGATTTAATTACTAGCAAACTTGCGAACCGGAACCGCATTAATAACACAAAATAATCACAAAAATACTGTAAAGATCGGAAATAAAGTGTAGTGCCTACATTGGTATGCACTAGGGCGGTGCGTTTTTTACTTTTTTTCGATTTCATTGTTCTACCGGTGCGCAAAAGTTGCCAAATGGTAAAAAAATAAGGCAACAAAATTTCTATAAATTTCGTCTATATCTTCACGGATTCCAAGGGGGTTGAAATTTTGAGCCATCGTGATGCACCACATTGAAATTTATAACAATATTACACATTGATGAAAGATCAATGACCCGAGAAAACATTTCCTGCATGCATCAAATGAGTCCAAACTTAGATAGATACCAAAATTTTAATTTTGGGATCAAGGGTAATAGTGCCACAGGCACATGGCCAGTTCTCGCGATTTTTTCGCGATGGACAACTATTATTTATTCTACTGCATTAATATTATGCTCATTAGAAAAGCAATGACCGATTTAGTTGGGGTGGACACCGTCAAAACAAGCGTAGAGCGAATAGTTCTTGAGATATCGCAGAAAATGTGAAATGTTTAACTGAAAATGGTCTGGATCCATTTAAACTAAAAAGGCCCAAAAAAAGGCTTTTTTGGGCCTTTTTGATGAAAAAGGGCTCCAGGGCATTTCCAGCCAAATTTTATCAGAAGAATTATGGACAAGGGTATTCTGAACAAGTCTACCAAATTTCATTTCAGTTAAAATTAGCGGAGAAATAGCCTTTGTCATGAAAAAACGTCATTCTGAGATAAAGGTGTTTAAAGTTTAAGGAACAATTCAAACCTTCCTGCTATTTTAAATAATACCAATTTTTCAGACTAGTTATTACGTTTTGGCTACTAACTTGAGTTTGGAAAAAGATATGAGAAAACTGCTTGAAAATTTGAAATCTCCATTAAATTCGGCACATGATTTATCCAATCATGATCAAAGTTTTTCTGACAATTTTCAAAATATGGGTGGGGGGGGGGGGGTAGCAAGACACACGGCATGCAGCATGCAGCATGCATCAAACTCGTGCGTACAGAGTAAAACGTACAAAAACAAAACTACTTTTGTAATAAATGAATCATGAATTGTAATACCCAAATAAATAAAATGATTGACATTATTGTCAAAAAAAATTATGGATAATTATTTATTATTTTATAGGGAGTCTCGGCTTGCTTGGCAAATTGTACATCTTATTAAAAAAAATTAAGTTATTCTCCATATATCAAATTAGTTATATTTAATATATTTAATTTACAATCAAAGCGGAATAAATTTATTATATAAGAGTTATTTCAGTTTAGTTATATTATTTTATATATTTTAGTTACTTCACATTGATAAAATCTTGTTGAAATGCGGATTTATTTTAGTTTATTTTTTAATATTATGTCATTAAGTATTAATTTAATATAATAATAATAAAAATAATTATATCAATATGTATTATATCTTAAGTACTTTTTTATTTTGTTAATTCTTATTATTTATGAATATACAATTTATTATTTAGGGTCTTTAAAATTTTTGTGTATCTAGCTTATTACTTATATTCTAAGTCATCAATATATAATAAAAATATATAAATGATAGAATATATTGATGAACATAAAGTAAACCAGCCAACCCTCAAAGTCTCATCCATCATGATCGCCGGCATTGGGATCTATTTTTAGACTTTTACTCTTCCTGCATAATTTAGCTACTATTTTAGGAACAATATTCGCCCGAAATAGTAGAATCCAGAGTAACTCAAAGAATTCAAATAGTGTAAGCAGACTCATTCCGATCCAAAGGCCTAAAGCGCCCCCAATGTTGCTAAGTAGATCCTGCCACAAGTACTTCGGGGACTCCGTTATAGTATCAACATCCATTGTCTTTATTGCAACCTCTAGACTTGCCACATTATTTCTAAGCGATTTTAAAATGTTCTCCTGAAATAATTTGATGTCTGATTTGGATTTAAAGTTCTCTATGCATTCGTCATAAAGAAATTGATCTTTAAAAGTATTACGACATGCTTTCTTTGTTTCATCAATAAGCCATTTTGTTAAACCATCATTTTTTTCGCTTAAAAGTTTTATCATGACGTGTGCGAAATATTTTTGTGCTGGCCATAATGATTGGCTAGAAGTATCAATATCATAATGGGTTTGATTACATGATCGCAGACATTGGTGGCATGTGTAGTTGTCAGCCGAAGCGATAAACATTTCTCTTATACGTTTTGGACAGTCCATATTATTTATTGAAAATTCAGTTTTCACGAAACTGCAGACAGGATGTCCATTTATGAAGTAATCGTCAACACACCCACACTCTTCCAACATCTTCTTTTGCACACAATATTGCCTACATAAGTGAGATGAATAACCATATTTCATGTTATTATATTTAGTGTACTCGTGAAGGACTTTAATGATATTTGTTTTATCTAAGCACTGAATGTATGGTGGTGGTTCTAGTACAGTGATGGTTTTCGTTATAGACATATGGGTATGTCTTCCAGGTAGAATAGTAATACCATCAGAAAAAGGGTTAGGATGTTGTGAAGGTGAGTGGACTGACACTCGAATACCTGTAGTATGTGACATTAGCCCAATATATTCACTGGGTTCCACATTCAAGGTCAGCTTCAATCTTTGTTCAAGGTATTTTGTTTCGTGTGGATTTGTTCTAGGGCTATCTTCTGATCTGGCATTGAAGGTGAAACAGTTGCCATAATTCTTGTCTTGGAATGTTTGGAAGTCATGGCATGGTTTATCGTCAAAGCTGCAATGCAAAACCATGTCCTTAAATTGATGGCCCATTCCTTTAATCTAAAAGGCAAACATTAAAAGTTATTGTTGATATGTTTTCTATCCACGGCATTTATATAAAAAAAATTTAAAATAAATATTTTTTCAAAATCTCTATGAAATACATGACATGTTGTTTATGTAAAACAATATGGTATCCATATTGGTAAATTTAATGATTCGTGGTTGGTATTTGATAGTTGTGTTGAAATATCAATGGCATATGCAGTCATGGGAAATCCAAATAACACTGTAAGTGAACGTCAGTTATTGAATACCAGTACAGAAACCACAGAAACCGATGGTGGTATAAATTAGTATTATTCACTATTAATATCAGTATTATTACTATTGTACTCTTCTATTTATTCTACATGTTCTAGAACTACTCGGATTAGTTTAGTTACTAATGCTTGTGGCTAATGCCATGCATTATCAAATCTGGCCCAATAGTAGAATAAAGTAAATGTTACTGTGGAATTTGTAACCTTTGACCTCTTATGTTTTCACCTTACCTGAAATCCTGGCATCATTACAATATTTGACACATCACTAAAATCAAATATTTTTGAATTTAGCCATGCATCAAGGAATATTCTCGAACTAACATCAGTTGCAGTACAGTCAGATTCATCTGCCCTGTTACCACAGTCATCATGTGTATCACATTTTTGTCCAACCGGGTAGCAAATATCTGTGTCTGGTAAGTTGCATGGCAGCAAATCAACCATACCTGTTTGCACATCCATAAACGATACATCACCACCATTTGCTTTCAGGTTTTGAAGAAAGGTATTGCCAATTAGCTCCTTGGTAGAACATTTGAATAAACAACCACGTTCATCGGCATTTGTGGTGCAGTCACCAAGCCCATTACAGACAGAAGAAGGATCCTTACATTCCCCTGTTCCATCGGCACAATCAAATTTATCTCCCATACAAGGTGCGTGAGAATCCACATTCATGTTTTCATTATCCAATTCATAAAGAAAAAGTGAAAATGCTAGCTGATCCACGTTAAGAAGATCTCCATATGGCCGGATGCTTTCTGATATTTCCGCTGATTGTTTCAATGATGTCATTTTGATATTATTTTCATTGCAGATTGTTACTCCTGGAAATTCAATTGAAGTTGATGTCTCAGTTTTTGTGGAGAGAGTTGTCGGTAACTGACTGTAATCCATAAGCAACAAGCCGACTTGGTACAAATAACCACTAAATCCCCCCATAAGTAGAAACATCCAGACAACACCCCACACCCGATTAGGGGAGTTGATAATTCTAGGAGCGCCATGAAGAGTGACTCCCTCTATGAATTGTCGGCAAATGTAGGCTACTGAGAGTTTTGAATTGTTTTCTGTCATTCTTATCGTTTTCTGCTTATATATTCGCAAAGTTATACAAAATAATATATTAAATATTAAACAGAATACTTGGGCTTCAAATCAAAATTTAAACGGATTATACGATAAGTAAGTTAATCTAGAGAAAACTGGAAAAACTAATATATTTAAATCTATCTACTCTTACAAATATTAATCCAAGTAGGACTTACGATTTATAATTAGTATATTTATGTTAAATAATAATATTATAAATACACCCCCAAGCGGGGTAAATCGGTACCGATTAAAATGTGTAAAAATATGGATTCTTTATAAAATTCATACATGATGTTCATTCATAAAATAGTATTATAATAAATATCTTAAAAGTTATATAAGGCAGATAGGGAGGGACATTGTGAGCAACTAAAGTCGTGGTATCTATCATTGGCGGGGTCGAAACAGAATCTGCAGATGCATCCGGTTGTAGAGGGCTGGAAAGAATATTTATGTTTCATGGAGCCGTAATCGTTTGGGATGAGAAGTATGTTTCTACCTTCCCTATATTGCCGATTATGTGGGCATGTGTGAGCAAACCTATGTACAAGAGTGCTGCTACATTGACAGGGACAGCACTATAGTGCCATTCTGCAAAGCAGAATGGTACATAATGCTTGCAGAACTAGAAATAAAGCCACCCCAAATCACTTTGGCGGCGATGTTCACAAGAGCAGCAGCGGGTAGCGGAATGTCCACAAGGTCACAAACATGATGTCACTGAATGGATCTGTACGTTTTCAGTTTCTGCTATATGGGGTTTTATTGATAATTATGAGTACATGATAATTATAACTATAAAGTTTTATTATTTTTTAAGTTTTAATGATTTAATATAATGAATATGGCAAATTTCTATCATGTTTTATAAAATAATAATGTTTTTTTATTGGGAAACGCTGGACCCTCTTAATGTTATTTATTTATGTTGTTAGTTGTGACTTTTAGAGTCGAGTGAGTGCGTGCGATAACTAACTAGCTCTCAATATTTAATTTAAAAAAGCAAAAAATAATTTTGCATCTCCCTCCGAGGTTGTGCTGTGAGCTTTTACGGTTTTAACCGTAAAGAAGCAGGATCCTCCGTGATGTAGTGATGATAAACTTGCCTTCAGAGAAGGTTTGATTCCATACTCCTTGATGGAATATTCTTCTATACTGCTAAGTAATATACCATCCAATGTTTCTAACATTAAACTCAGATCATCAGCAAAGTCAAAGCCCATCAAGTTTATTGGCGGTTTACTTTACTGAGAAATATTAAACTAGGTAGTAAATTACGGTCTCACTACAAGCCATAGGGGTTCATTTATTAATTCTACCCCCACCAACCCCCCCCCCCCCCCCCGTATCAGATTGATGCATTTAATTTGATAATAAAAAATTATTCTTTTGATAATTTAATCAATAAAACCCTTTTAATACTGTATATTAAAATTCACATAAACGACGAAAATAATGAACTCGTTGAATAAGTTAGTAGTTATATAAAATCGTAGTTAAATAAAATCGTCATATGACGCCTATAGATTGGTACCTAGCTATAGTAGGTCACGCGACATCGCATTCAATATTACCTTTAACTATTTTCCTACTGGACTCATTATTACCGTGGATTCAAATCAACACACTGGACAAGCGATAGCCACTAATAAGACAGTTAATAAATTGTAGCGTAAATTCTTATTATGTGGTTACAGTCCAATAAATGCATCAGAACCAGAGCAAGCAGTCAAGTTTTAATAAGATCTGAACGGACATTTAAAGGACATTCCGAAACACAAAGTAGCTGGACTCCTGACGCGAAAATTCTACAAAAGTCTTCAAAATGCCCCAATGCAGCGGGCGTGCATTAAGTGTGCTATGCCGGCTTATCAACAAAATTGCAACGCCACAACTCCCTATCTTGACATTCGCGAAATTATCCGCTTCTGTAAAGCCAGTGTCCTTTAGGAGGCGTCTCACAAAAGTCATAGGTTGTCCACCATGCTTGTGTTCTCCATGGGGCTGCTAAAGCACAAGATTGTGCACAGGCTGGTCCTAATGGAGAAAACAATGTCCTGCAAAGCGGAGGCGGCTTTATTCTACGGTCAAGCTTGGGGGAACCAATGAGACACCTCCAATGTTATATAGTGTCTGGTTGGAGATGTGTGCATTGTACTTGACACAATGAACCCGACGTATGCATTCCTAAACTACATCCTTATCAACAACAATTTTGGGATAATCACAATTACAGTAACTGCGAGGCAGAAAGCTCGTTCAACCTTATTGGTTCGGACCACCGAAACAAACATGGCACTGAAGGGCCATTTAGGCAATATTTTTTTTTATTTTTAAAAAACTTAAACTTCGAAATACGAAGTTTAAGACAAAAAACAAAAAAGCATTACACTTCGTAATACGACGTTTGTGACCAAAGAAAGGTCTTAAAATTACGAACTTCAATTAAGAACAAATAAATAATCTAAAAATTAGATATTGGACAAAAAAATAGGCCCATGTGAAGTATACCAGACTTTCTGCCGTTATATTTCACTTTGCAGTTACCCCCATGTGAAGAATACCAGGTTTTCACCAAAAATACAGGTTACAGAAGGGCGGAATCTAACCAAAACAATAAACAAATTAGTATATGTACAGGTTATAAGACAGAAATAAGCGCTATAAAACACTTAATAAAGATAAATTAAAAAAAATAAAAAATCTTCATACAGTATATAAAATTCCAATATAAAGTCGACCGAAAAGTGAAATCCTGGTATTCTTCACATGGGCGAAAAAATATCGTTCGGGTTGTTCATGTTCATGGTGATGTGGTCAATGGAATAAAAACAACCCCATTCGGACCCACACAAAAAAATTGTAAAGGTTTTAAAAAGATTTTAAAAATTGGTGCTAATTGTCTTATATCCCTCGAGAATAAATTAATTGTTGTGGGGTGAGTGACGGTGAATTAAGTATATATTGTAATAGGACAATGTGATAATGGCATCAGGTAATACGGTAGTGCTTAGGCACCAGGTACTACAGTACTATGGTAGTATTAACCGCCTAGGCAACTGGAACTACCCTCAGGCACCGGTACTACTACCCTAAATTTATGACAAATTAAACTTTTGCACTGCATGTACGCGTACGGTCATACTAAACTCCCATAAGAACCCAATAGAACCCAAAAGAAGCACCCAATAGAACCCAAAAGAACCCAAAAACACCCAAGAGAACCAAAAAGAACCCAAAATAACCAAATATGCGTGTATGTATAATGAATGCAGTTATGCCGATTTGTTCAACTTAACTGTAATCAATAATCTCATACTGTAGCATAAAATCATTGAAAGTATTTTCACCATGAAATTGGTTAATATTATTGCCTTGCGCCAGCTAGATTTGTAATTAATTTAAGTAGGATTAGGGATACTTTTATTAAACTAAAATATTAACATTATACTGTAATAGGCCAATTGAAAAGAACAAAAGGAATATAATTGCACAATATTATAGGACAACATCAAAATAGCGACAGGTTTCAATTATTGCACGGAGAGGAGAAAATTACGTAATAGAGTGTTGCTACATAGCACAATACAAATGAATCAAGCACAATGGGCAATAGTTAAAGTTTGTGGGGCGAGCGACGAAAGTAAGCGAGCTTAGCATACAGGTACCACTAACTCAATCGGTGTGTCTGTTGCTCTGTTGTTCTGTTGTTCCGTTGCTCTGTTGTGTCCAATTTTAAACGTTAATAACTCAGCCAAATCTCGATAAAATATATCCAAACTTGGTACATATGTAGTCTGGCAAAAGTTTAGAAATTTTCCAAGTTGAATTTGCGTGGGGTCTTCGTGCAGCATCTGTGTAACTGTCTTGCAGTTATAATAAATTTATCTACCCAAAAATTATTAGGCTTGGCACCAGCTGGTTGCTAGGAGACTGCAACACTGCAGGATATATCAGGTGGGTTTGAAATTCAGCAATACCGGTACAATGCAGCAATAATGTGGCCTTGGGAAGTGTGGTAGGCCTATTTCACTTTCAGCCATTCCAGCATTTCCAGATTGCAGAGTTCAGAGTACGACACCGGTACCATGAGATGCCTGTACTCAGTACCGGTACTGCTCACTGATGTTGCTGTATGTGGTTGGTCTAGCTTTCTAGGCTGGTTTTCAGTCTGTCAGTGTGGTACTGCTAGGTGCCCCAACAGCCCAATACTGCAATACCCAGCAACGTTTGGAATTGTACCGGTACTCAAACAACTCACCATCAAGGCCACCGCCTCTGTCTGTCGCAGTGTCGTTGGCGACCTCGACTTTTGGTATCGCTACTGCGCTAGCGTTACGGGCAAACTGGACTAACCAATGAGCGAGACCCGAGGACTGAAGAATGCATTGAATTTTTTGAGTAGTTTGACATCGATGCCAAGCAGTCAATGCGAAAAATTTTTTTAAGTAAAAGTTTGGTTAAATTTTCTTAATTATTTATTTAAATTTCTTAAGTGCCGATTTTGGGATAGAATTTCTCAATTTTAATCTGTATCTAATAACTGACCCTCGTCCTGCGCGATGGCCCCAGGAACGTGTAAGGTAATTTCTAATTGCAGTATGTATCCCCTATAGTACAGCATTGCAATGTCCTATCCGCATGTCAGTTCTTTATCGACGAATCCCAGGGTGTGCCTTGATCGCCGGCCGCCACGAAGGTACATTGAACTCTTCTGGAGGAGCACGAATTGCAGACGCCGCCTCACTCTTCCCATAACTCTTTCAAGGCCCCTCTCCCACTTCCCTTAGTGTATAGCGACGGCAGCCTTTATGAACGCTAATGACTTTGATTCTTGCATTGTCTAATAAACAGCCCCGGATCAGGATCACTTATTTTCATTTGACCTGAAAGGGTCCCACCATGGATTCGAGTAGGTCCACTAATACCTCGCGGCCTTCATCATGTCGCTTTACGACATGCCCCCCCCTGGCCTATTTACAGCACAGCGCATGTGATGTAGAGAATTTATCCCCACAACCCTTATGGCATTGGCACCATTGGGGGGTGGGTGTATTGGAAGGCCATATTTTGCTAGGTTGTTAGGTTTATAGGGGCCTCGGGGATATTTTTACAGAATAAATTTTATTTCCTATTAAATCACTTATATGTCCGTTTATTTAGACTTTTGGTCCATTTTTTTAGTTTTATTTTACCGATTTAAGTTCTCTGGTACTACTGAGCTGTTCTCTTAGGCCATCATTACCAGTATCAATATAAGGAAAGAGTGGTGTAAAAGTAATGCCTAAACCCTAGAAAGAATAATATTGCGGAACTGCAATGCTTAGGCCTACTGATACTGTGAAATTTACTATCACTATTATTTATATTTACTAAAAAATGAATTTACTAATTATTTCAGAATTTTAGTACTGTAGTCTATTTTAACGAGGCGCTGAAGAAGAAAGTGGTTAGACCTTCGTTCCAAGGTTGTGGAACAGATTCTGCATCCGATCTCCTCCAGGAATACCGCCATTTCTGGGCTGGACCATCCAAAGGTCTCAAAAGCTACAGGGCAGAATATGTATCCTCACTTTACCAACTCCTCATATTTGCGGGATTTAGCAACTTCCGCTTCCACGCGACCTCCACCGGATTGACTTGTGGCGATATGGCTGGGTGCGAGCAAATCCCACACTGTGGCGTCCCAACAGAGCATGCAGCCACCCATGGTTCTATGAAATAGCAGTTACCCAATCAACCCGCGTCCCATTGCCTCGACAAAGACCTTACGGTTCCAGTTTAGCCGGAACTCCACAGCTGGCCAATGACCACTTTACAATGTCATTGATCATCGTGTGTCTGGGGTGTCAACCAGCACTTCACTGACACAATAAACCATGTAATCCAACCGACTCTGGTTTACCACAGCGAGTGCAACTGTGGGGTTTGGTAGCCTTGCATCCGAGTTGCGTGACGATGGAGATACGAAACTGCGACTTGCTGAGTTTCAGCCCGAGGGAAGCTGCCAGGACTGCGTCAAGACAACATCCAACAACACTGCAGTTGATCGAGTTCAGTTGCGCGACTTCAGATGGAGTGGACGATGAGTGCAGGTTCATTAGGTTTTCCTAGATGGAAGGGCGCAACCACACACTCTGTAGG